>PVKU01004405.1:0-148042 GCA_004027475.1 Anoura caudifer
TTTTTTTTTTTTTTTTTTTTTTTTTTTTTTTTTTTTTTTTTTTTTTGTCTAGTCATGGCTGTTACATAGTGAGGGGTGGAGCCTCAAGTGTTCCCCAGGGCAGGACAGCCCAGTTGCTGGGTAGTGACGCTGTATGTGGGAGCGGGGTCTGAGAGGAGACAATGGCGCTTGCTTTGCTCACTCTCGGATTCCAGTCCCTTTCACCGCTTCCCCTTTGCCTGGATTATCTGCGCGTGAATGTGGGACCACCCGGTCAGCCAGCTGCCTTGTGCGGCCTCACTGGTTCTGCACAGTTGCCACCCCGTGCCCGGGGTCTGCTCATTGCTGCCTGTGCACCTGGGGGCTGCCAGCCGCTGCTGCCTGTGTGCCTGGTCCGCACCCCCGCTTTTTCCTGCCGCAACTCTGCCCCTCTAACCGGTCTGGATGAATCGTTGTTGGACTTCCAGTTTGATTTTCTGAGTTCTGGTTGTTTTCTTGTTTCTAAATCTTTGTTGTCCTTAATTTTGGTTGTGAGAAGAGGCACGGTGTGTCTGCCTATGCCTCCATCTTGGCCGGAAGTCCACAATGAGTATTTTCTAAATGAACGACTTAACCCTGTGAGGTAGGAATTATTATTACATTTTTATAGATGAGAAATTGAAGCTCAGGGAATTTAAATATCTCTCAAAGTAGCAATCTTTTACAGTTTTGTTTGACTTTAAAGTTAAGAAAATAATTTCATAAATATGAGCTCTTCATATTACATGTTAAGTAGCACAGCATCTATGGTGAGAAGGAAACCAACATTCAAGGAGAATGAGTGACCAGCCCAGCATCACTCATGACTAGGTGAAAAGGATAAAACAACAAAGCTGGGTCTCCTAAATCCAAGATAAGTGTCTATTAAAGTAGATAATATGACCATTTAAGAGAGCTCTAGAATGCCCTCCAAAAAGTGATATATTGGTTTTTAAGGGGATCACAGAATGCTGGGGCAAAGCTTTATTGGAAGCAGGGGTAGCAGGGAGTGGAGGGAGGTGGAGAGACTCTTGATTCTGCCCATCTGCATTGGGTGGCACAATGCAATAGAAAAGATGATGAGCTTTCTCCTGTTTCACATGCCGCCTTCTCTTCATGTGAACACTGGGTCAATGGCTTAACCCATCTCAATTAATATTAGTCAAATGATGGTAATATTAGTTATGTCCCAGAGTAATTGTGAATATTAAGCAAGAATATGGAAGCAAAGTCCATTGAATGATGTTTGGCAAAGAGTGGGTGCTCAGTCTCATTAAATGCAATTCACCTTCCCTATCTTCTCCCAACTCTATACTGAAAAGCAATGGCCATGACCAGAGTCACTGTATTGTAATTCACTGCTCATAGGAATGATTGTTTATCAGTCTACAAAGGGGAGTGAATTATAATCAGCCCAATGGGTGAGGACAGATGCAGATAAATGGAGCTTAGTCCTCGGTATTGGTTTTACCTTCACTGGATACTATAGTGGCATTAGCAAAGGACTTCACAGGTGGGAAGGGTCAGCTCAGGAAACTTAGAATTCGTTCATCTATAATCAACACAAGACTAAAGGCCCAAAAAAGAAAGCCTCACTTTTCTGCCTCTAAAGTTTTTCTGAGTGTGGTTCATCAAGTTTACAAAGGCTCAGGGGGGCACCAGGCTTCTGATTATGACACACCTGTGGTCATGGACATGCCCTTTCATCTTGGATTCCTCAGATCTTTGTGGGGATTATAATATCTGCCATAGCTATCCCACTGTAAAAGGTACAGTGCAGATTAGGTATCTTTATAACGGGACTCCTTAACTTAAGGTCCATGGCTATTCTTCACAGATCCATGAGTCCCTGAAATTGTACACAAAACTGTGTGTGTGCAACAGTATGTATTTTTTTCAAGCATTAAGTATCTCTAGCTTTTCCACTGGATTCTCAGCCCCTTGAACCTTTGCTCAAAAGAAATAAAGAACAGTTTTAGAGATTTTTAGCCACTGACTTATTTTGAGTAAAAGATGCCTATCACTCCACTAAGACCTCAAAGTTCTGAAAAAATATTTATTAGTTCCAAAAGTACTTTGTTACTTGAAAATAAATTTATGGCTTTTGAGAGACATGAGAGATTTGCTTATTAGTAATGGGGTCAAATATTTATGTATAAGGGTGTTCATTAAACTTCTTTTTATAAAAACATTAGGAAACTGTCCAACTAGTCAATGATAAGAAGATGGTTAATTAAATAAATTATATTCTATCTATACAAGGGGATATAGCTGATGAAAGCCATCATTTCAAGACCCTTTAATGAAATAAGAAAACCTCCACTATGCAATGTTAGCTTGAGAAGCAGAATATAAAATTGTACAGACAATACAATTCTAATTTCATTTTAATATTTAGAAGTAGTTCTCAACTAGGGGCAATATTGTCCTCCAGACATTTGGCAGTGTGGGGTGACAGTTTTGATTGTGACTAGGTGCAGAGAAGGAGTGTCTGCTGGCATTTCAACTCCACTCAGCAGAGGCCAGGAAAGCTACAAATGCTCCAGAACTCACAGAACAGCCCCTCTGACAAAGAATCATTCTGTCTAAAATGTTATTAGTTCTGAGGCTGGGAGGAAAACCCAGATATGTAGGGGAAATATGGGAAGAAAATATACCCCACTTATAATGCTTTATCTATTATTTTAATTATTGATTCTATACCTTTCTTGAAAATACAAAAGTAACAAATTTTCTGCGATGGGCATATTTTTCTTTTAATATCAGACAAAAATAACAAAGAAAAAACCTGAAATTTGCCTTTTCGTCTTTGAAATAAGTCAATAAGTAATGAGGTCAGCATAGAAACGGGTTGAGTTCATCAGAGTATCAAAGGAGCAGGACCAACAAAGCATGAATGTGAGTTATCATTCAGCTTTATTTCTGCTCTGAAACTCCTTGGGGAATGGGAGGGGGAATGCCATACGCTACCCGGGGGTGTTGGGAAGGAAAACCAGCATGCTGTTGCCGGCTCTGCTTTGCAGGTTCACCCTGCCCTTCCAACTCCTTCTGTGTTCCCTGTTCAAATTCCTGAAAGTGTGGTATTAGAGGTGACTTGTCTTCTTTATTTCAAATTTTAATTAATGTTGTTTCAAAAATGTTTCTATAACAATGAATAAAAATAACAGCTTTTGAAAAAAACAGCATGCTATCATGTGATTCAGATACTGATCTTCATTCTGAGTCAGGAAGAGACCCTCACAAGAGGCGTGGGAGCAAGGAAGGGTTCATGGGCTGCTTGGAATGGATGTCTGAAGTATCCTGGGAAAAGTCAGATGTCCCTGGGAGGTCTGTCCTGAAATTACTTAGGGACTCAACAATGTGGAGTACACATAATTTTCATATTATACATTTGTCATCTGTTTTTCTCTAGATGCTATACCACAGCTTAAAATTCTTGAGACATTTTAATGGCCCTTTTAGCCAGAGCAACATACTGTTTTTATTTTGAATTGACAAATTTCTTAAGCTAACTCAGAAACACTTTCATGTAATGTTCCAGAAGAAAATGAAAAAAGAAATATGCGTTTCCTTTTCCTGTAAAGTCCATTCTACCACATAAATTCACCATTAATATAGATATGAATTATGAGTCTCAATAAACAATTGAAAACTAATTAAACTTTTATTTAATTAACAGTTTAAATCACAGACACACATTATGTTAATATACTTTTTTTTATTTATATAACAGAACTTCCAGTGCCTCACAGAACTATTTCCAGATTTGTTATCCCTAAAATGGTGTCGTAGTGCTTCGAGTAGGGCAGTCTTAGGAGGCAGTGTTATGCATACAAAGCATGGACTTTGGGCTCAGCAGATGAATTAAATAAATGTGACACTGGGTCAATGGACAATAATTAAAAGTGAATAAAATGGCTCAGTCACATTTCAAACATCTCCTGGATACATCCCCTTTGTTTTCTATAGTTTTATAAATGGAAGTTGTAGAAAATAGTTGCACAATTACAATTTAACATTTTTAAAGAGTTGTTACTGCAATGCTGTAGACATGATCAAGAGTCATCAACAATTCATGTTGTTAAACAGTGAGAGAGCAACAACCTGACTATAATACTAATTCTGTGTTACTTGCCATGCCACCTGGTCAAGACCCTCAGGTTGGGCCAGTGATTCTGATGAAGAGCTGGCTAGTCACACTGCCCCAAAGCAAATTGGCCTCAATTAGCATAAAGTAAGGCATACAACATGTGTTTGGATAATTACAGTTAATAGAAGTAAAAATAAAAGATCTGGCCCTGGCTGATGTGGCTCAGTAGATTGAGCACCAGCCTGCAAACCAAAGGGTCACCAGTTCCATTCCCGGTCAAGGGCACATGCCTGGGTTGAGGGCCAGGTCTCCAGTGGGGGCCACGTGAGAGGTAAACACACATTAATGTTTCTCATCCTCTCTGTCTCCCTCCTTTCCCCTCTCTAAAATAAATAAATAAATAAATAAATAAATAAATAAATAAATAAATAAAATCTTTTAAAAAATAAAGGATCTGGATTGAAATACAAACCTTTTCATTTTAACACTTGGCTCCATTTGCCAACTTTTCCTCTGCTAACTCGCCCTACCCTGGCACCAGGCTCCAGTTGTACACACATTTGCCGCCTTCTCTGTTCTGATGTTGCCAGATGTGGACTAGGGCTGCTGTACCGGTCTAAAGATGGGATCTTGAGAAGTCACAAGAAACTGGAATGTGCATGTGTGAACAATGACAACTTCACTATACTAGTCAGTGGCAGTGGCAGAAACTGTTGAGTGAGCATGTGTACTGTGTGGCTGTCTCATTGAAAATGACTAAGCTAGTAGAGCAATGAATCTGCATCACATTTTATGTTAAGCTTGAACATTCCTTCATGGAAACTATTAAGATGATTCAGAAGGCTGCAGTTATGGGCAACTGGTGATTGGCAGCTTCATCATGACAATGTGCTGCCAGCTCATGCATCACATCTTGTGCAGAGTTTTTGGGCAAAACATCAAATCACCCAGGTGACTCAGCCCCCCTACAGCCCAGATTTGGTGCCCTGCAACTTCTGGCTTTTCCCAAAACTAAAATCACCTTTGAATGGAAGAGATTTTAGGACAACCTTGGGATTCAGGAAAATACAACAGGGCAGCTGATGGTGATTGGGATAACTGTGTTAGGTCCCAAGGTACCTACTTTGAAGGGGACTGAGGCATCATTGTCCTGTGTACAATGTCTCTTGTGTCATGTATCTTCTTCACTAAATGTCTCTTTTTCATATTACATTGTTGGATACTTTCTGGATAGACCTTGTATTTCCTTGGGCTTGGGAAGAGGTAAGCTTTCTTTCAAACTATCCAATCTCTTTCCTTGGTTTTTGTGGGCTTGTGTTGGTGTCTTCCCCTAGCCAATCCTTTTCCTGGATTTTCCAGGGGGTGGAGGGGTGGGGGGTGGTTTGTGCCCTTATTTTATCCAGTCTTTTCCCCAGAGCTTCCCAGGCTAGACTCCTCCACTTTAAAGTCACCATTTTGACTCCTACTGCCCAAGCCTCAACATTCTCATTGGTCACCAGGCTGCTACTGCACACATTCCCAGTAAAGGAATTGTCCTCTTACTGTTTTATCTACCCCCTCCCCCCACCCCCATAATCAAGGCCATAGACCAGTTCTTCCCTGGGGAAACTGGAAAGCTGGTCTCTCCTGCCTGCTCTAGGATTAAGTCCCTTTTCTAGATGATGTGTCTGTCCCCTTGGGTGTCTGTAAAGCTGTCCCTTCTTGTCAACCCACATTTGTTAGATGTCTGGTTCCCTTCTCTTTCACTAATACCTAACTAGCTGCCTAGGCTAACACTGAGGCTGTGCCAAGTGCATCACAGACATCACACATTTATCCACTCAATACATATTTTTGAGTACCTTCTATGTATAATGCCTCTTTAATCTTCACAATATATATAAGGTAGACATTATTTAATTCTTCTTACAGATGAGATAATTAAGGTCATATGTACTTAAATAAGTCATCTGATGTCACATAGATACCAGAAGTTTACCAGATTTAATTCATGAAACTCAGTACAAAGTCCATGCTTTCTATACACTAGTCTGCCTTCTAAGGTCCTACTAGCTAGAAGCTCTATGATGCAAATTTAGGGATATCAGCAATGTCCTTGTTCAAATAAGTTCCTTAGAAGGTATTTCATATCCCACAACTAGAGATTTATTCTTCTTAGTTGCAAGATGATCTATCTTTAATAAATACCTGCATTTTGCATATATAATGCACATATATATATACAAAGGAGATTATCATACCCATGGCATGTAATCATTATACCCATGTATAATGTGCATCTTTATTTTTCCCTCAAAAACTTGGGCAAAAAAGTATGTGTTATACATGGTAAAATACAGTAACTCTTAAAAATGAAAGACAGAAGCTAATCAATCATTTTTAATGTGAGTGACTTTTCAGAATTTCTCATGAAAGCAATAGATAATGGAGAAAGAGAGAAAATGAGAGGCTAGAGTACATGAATATAAGTAAGAAAATGATATAAGTCAAAGCATAAGAAAAGAATTATGGGGCAGCATGAAAAATTAATTTGTCTTATTTTCAATCTTACCTTACTTTTACCCTTTCTTTTATTCCACTATTAGCCAAAAGATTAGATAGGTAGGTAATAAGAAGCAATATGTCTGTTTGGAATTGATTGGTTCAAATCTTTTCTCTACCACTTACTTGTTAAGCGCATATCCTTGGACAAGATATTTAACCTCTAAGTTTTGGTTTTCTTATCTATGAAAGGGAAATGATGCTACCCACCCCATTGGGTGGCCCTAAAGATCAAATTAAAGTACATGTGTTTAATGATTGTTATATGACACCCAGTGAAGGACAATAGTCAAAAGATGGAGAAATGCAGATAAGAGTGTGTTAGATGGTTTCAAAATTGGCCAAAGGACTGCTTCTAGATGATACTAAAATTTAATGCTCACCAAATATTCTTGCATTCACCCACAGTTTTACCTGCCTTATGATTAAATTGGGACATGCCACTAGTTCCAGCCACTGGACCATGAGCAGAAACACACAGAGGAAGTGTGGAGCATGAATGAAAGATAAACTTTGGTGGGGAAATCAGTGAGATGCATTTCAGGGCTCCATCTACATCCATGCCAAGTGTAACATTATTAACAATGACAGGATGAGATCATTAGCAACTGATCATATGGCAAAAGGCTGTGAGGGGAAGCTGATATAGATGATAAAATATCAGGTTCCAGAAAGACCCCAGGAGACTGAAACAAAGACCCGAACTAAGTATCATGAAACTTAATTTGAATAAATATTATCTGACACATAGCTCCTAAATGTCAACTTCCCCAATACAAAACTGGAGAGACATGGTGGGGCAGCAGTCTGCATGAGGGGTTCTGAGGGATTCGCAGGCTATCACTGTGTCAAAAATTGTTCAGTAAAGGTGCATGCTTAACTACAAAAATTAGTTTAATCTTGCATTAAAATATGTCCTAAGCCATCCACTAAAAATCCCATTCTCTTATGGTGGGCAAACATTCCTTAAGAACATCTTCTTTATCTGAGGATAACAGGTCCTAGAAAAGTCCACTTGCAATATATCCCTGGCAATGAGTGTGCTGGAATTCTCCATCTGTACTCACAATCCTACTCTCCTTCTTTTGCCACTCACTCTGCTCTGTGCCCAAGGAAACCGATCTACTTGCCCTCAGGCTACCAATTACTTTTGGCCATTTGGAGGCACTGGCAGGAGATGAGAGGGCAGGAGGAGCCTGAATGGAGTAAGAGCATTTATTTCCTGGCCTTCTCCCTGTGTGAGCACTGTTGAGTTGGCTGTGTCCTTCCTACCAAAGGTGGCACCCTCCATACAATTATTATTTCTGATTTCAAGTAACTGCTCTCTCTCCACCTGGCTTCTCAATCCTAGGAGAGGTTGCAGCTTCATACTACTACTAGACCAGGGTACTATTTTATCCCCTAGTTTCTCTGGCACCTCTCCCGACCTTTCTACATATCGAGTAAACTCTCCTCAGTTACCAGTTTGACTGTGCCTTTGTTTCCTACCCTGACTGATACAAACTAAGCAAAATTTTATATTACATAGAAAACAAAAACATAGTTTGATCAGGGATTTTTTAATATATTTTATTGATTATGCTATTACAGTTGATCAGGGATTTTATGTTCAAAATGAAACTAAACATAAGAAAATAATTTACGTGCACTGAATTTATGTTGTAATTTTAACCTTGTACATTTTTAGAATAAACAAATAAAAAATAGTCTTTTCTTTGTTTTAGGTGTAATATTACCAACATAATTTTATGGCATTACTATACAATATCCTCCTTTTTTTGTTTAAACTTTCTTCACAACTATAAACCTTCACAAAAAAAATTATTTCTTTTACAATTTTCAACAAGACATCTAAACATTTTTTCTTCAAATTATTCTATTTGAAGCACATAGAATGCTTCACTTTTCTTTAATTTTAATTGCTGTAAATGTTGTCATGAGATTGGAGCAGTTCTCCACTTTCACTTCATTTTCATAGAATTATACCCCAGCCCATCCCACTTCAACCGCCAATGTCCTATGTCAAACATCAGGTTCAGAACCATACATTCTGTACCTTTTCTAGTGCACATGCTGATTCACAGAAGGGCTTTAAGCATCTGAAGCAAAGATGCTTCCGACAGTTGAAAAAGATGAAGTAAAGCGAAAATAAAGGAGCTATTATGCTAATGTGTGGCCATTTGTGGCTCTTCTGCATAAAGAAGATAATGTCTGAACAAGCAGAAGGGGAATGACTGTTCTTCGATTTTCTTAGTTCCTGCCAATTCCATTATAACATTAGAAACTTAATGAGTAAAATTAGGCCTCTGGTACCACAGCCTCCGGCCTTGCAAGCTTAATGTTTAAATGTTCCTCAATGAAACTGAAATGTTTTCCTTTGAAAAAGATAAGAAATCTGTCTTCAAATATCCCTAAAGAAGGGAATTCAAGTGAAACTCTTCCCCTTTTTATAAGTGAGGTATTCAGTAAATGGTCCTTATTAGTTTGTATACATCCCTTACAAACTCTACAACATGCTGTCTCTGCAGGAGGCTTCTCAGTCAGAGTCAATGTCCCCCATCTCTGTGTTCCCACAGTACTGCTCATGGCTTTCCAGAGTCCTGGTGGACTGAGGTCCACCTCCTACTGAAACTTACAGTGCACTCACCTATCTTCCTTCTGATGTTCAATGGCAAATGACGCATGCATCAGAGTGAACAGAGATGCTGTTTAAATTTAAAGATGCTCAGGCCCCACTTATCAGAGATTCTGCTTCAGTCCAAACTAAACAGTTTTGTTTGTTTGTAAATTAGAGAGTGATCAACCAGTACACCTGATCTCCTAAAAATCAATACAGATAAAAAGAAAGTATTCAAATCAAATTAGTAAGAGTCAAGAAGAAGGCAATAAACCCCATTTTGTGATATTATCCTCATAAACCCAGACCTACAAGTGTATCTGGCTGTAAAGCACACTGAGGATGAGTGGCAGTAAAATCCGACAGCTACAAGCATGAGCCCACATTGAGCTGCCTAGGTTTGAACTCTGACCCTACAGCTTACTACTTATGTGATCTTAGGCCAGCTACTTAATCCCTCCACGTTTCAGTTTCTTCACTGGTAAAGCAATCACCATAATAGTAACTACCTCACAGGCCACATGAAAACCTCGATGAGTTAATTCCATATCCAAGGTGTAACAAGGTGCAGCCAAGAGGTGGGCCCCAAAATAGGGATTTGGAATGGGGTCCAGAACTCAGGATGTTCAGGAAATATTAGAAAGACATATGAGATGTCCTCACCACTTCCCCCTCAGGTATGAGTTGGAGGAAGGGACAAATGGAGCAGGACCATTGAGAGCTGTTTTGCATAGCAACAGATTTGCAGCTAACATCTGGCATGGTCATTTAGCATATCTATAACCTTTAACTGGTTTCATAGATATGTTGAATAGCTGTGGCCATGCTTTGAGCCAAGGAGAAGGGAGTGACTTCCACCCAAGATGTAACTGGGAGGCAACTCCCCCTGTTTACTGTGCCTGCGTTAGAGCTTGGAGATGATTGGCTCCACGCCATGGGTCCACACCTGCCCAGACTCACTATGGCAGCCCAGTAAAGCTGGAAGGATACAGGAGTGCTGGCAAGTGTAGCCGATTGTAGGAGGAGTCGAAAATGGGGGTACAGAGGAAGATTGGCATGGGAATTTAAACCCAGACACAGCAGCCATTGAGGAGAGTGCCACAAAGTTTTGCCAGCAAGGGGAGTCCCACAGCTGAGGGGGGAGGGATAGAGAGAATCACCATGTGGCTTTAGCAGAGAACCGCCACTCGGCTTAGCCAGAGTGGCAACCCTGCCCTCTCCACAGCTTTGCGGGGAGATCCACGCGGTTTTGGCCAGAGTGCAGACCCCCGAAGCTTTGGTAGAAGAGGACCACATGGCTTCAGGGTGCTCCCTTTGACTGAGTGGCCTGGGAAGCAGAAGAGACTTTGCCCGGAAGAAGGGTAAAAGAACTCTTGCCAGTAGGCCATGAGAAGGTGCCACATGGCTTTGGATTAACCAGTGATCCTGCCTGGACGGCGACACAGATGGCGATGTCAGGATCCTGGATCCTGGACATTTGCTTCTTTTCCTGAGTTACAGTACCCTGAATTAGGGCAGGGGCAGAAGGAAGCACTGTGGGCATCTGTGGATATCTTAAAGGACTTTGGTATTTTAATGATGTTAGGTCACTACTTTAAGTCTGTACAGCATTAAATAAACATTTCCTTTTCACAGATCTCTGGCATTGAGACATGTCTTTTCTATCTTATGACAGACAATCGAGCCCAATAGGGGGTCCTTTCAGTAATAGTATATCATGACACCCTGGGCTCCTTGGCCCTTTGTGTGAGTGGTATATGTGCTGCTCTGTAACAAAGGTGCACAGGACAGCGCAATGTCAGTTCATAACAAATACCTGCTGAGAAAAATTTATGTTAGTGGCTGAATTTTCTTTTATTCATAGTCTTTAAAAGCCCCTCAGGTGACTGGTACAAAACTAGAGAGGAGATCAGGACAGAGGCAAAATCTGGCAGCTTAGTAGATTTCAAACTTTTCCTTTTCCGAAGTAAAATGGAGTTTCCCCTACAGCATTGTGATAAAATTTATAAATAAGATTTCTGATATCCTGACCATAGTTGCAGTTTTAGCAACATCTATAATTATCCTTTGGAAATGTGCCCTAAGCTGAGACTTGTCAGAATCCCTGTGAGCAGATTCTGCCTCAGAGATTTTTCTTTCTACTGCTGTCCCAGGTCAGTTAGTCATTAAAGGCACTGGAGAGAAAAAAAAGCTCTTGGAGGTTGAACAGTTTAACAATTGGTCATGATTAATAAAATAACTGAAAAAAACAGATAAGAAACATCTAAATAGATTCTCTTTGTAGGGAATTCATCTTACTAAAGGAAAATAACATACAAATAAAAACATAACTGTGCCAATTTGGCAAGATTTATATATTGAGAGAAATGATAATAATTAATATTGTTTTTTATTGTGCTTTATACCACAACTTACTGAAATGTAAGGGACTTTGTGACAATTAAAATGAGCAATTGTGCATATAGTTTACTACATGGAAATAGTAATCAGAATAACATTAATTTAAATCATACACTAATAATTAAAGTGAAGTTAGAATGTATATTACATTATGCATAATATGTGTATATACATTATCTATCTATCTATGTAAAATGCATAGGCAATGCAATTAAAAAAAATTTTGTCCAGTAAGGAAGAATGTAAAATTTCCATTTCCTTTTAATATTGACTGGTGGTTAAATCACTGAATAGAAAATATAAGACCACACTGTCACTTGACAACCTTGGACAAAACATTTTGGTAACAGATAATAGCAGTTATGAAAATAATAAAGGCTAAGATGTATTTCAGGACAGATTTCCAAAATCTCAGCCAGTACTCCTCAATCCCAATCCACTCAACCTACAGCAAACAAGGAAGGTGAACCTGTACCCTCACAACTGCTCTCCTGCCACACACCCTGATTTCACTTGTCTATAGAAATGAGAAATTAATCTAGTATCAAATCTAAAGAAATGTAATATGTTAGTAGCACTAGGTCAACACTTGCATTAGTCCTGACTTCCTTATGTTCTTGTTTTTAGTACTGCCTGGAGGTAGTCAATGAATTCTACAATCTACCAACCCATATATCATGATTCTGTATAATAACAGCAAATCCTCAAGTTTGCGGGTGCCATTACCTGAAGTATGTCAAAAGAAAACCAGAAAAGCCTCTTACTAAGAATAGATAAATCTTGTGTTTCCACAATCATGTCTTCTTATTGATAATGTTTCACAAAGGAATAGAGTTTAGGAATGATACCACCTTGCATAAAAGAATAATCTTACTATTCTCTTACTCAGAATTGTACACTCATTCACCTCTTTATGAATGACAGGTGATAATTCAGACAGAGAATTACATTAAGCCTGATGACTCTATCCAGGCAACCTATCACAGAGCCCAAAGGCAGTACTGCTGAATGGAAAGATGAAAGCAATGACCAACCATGAGATTACTCATGATGGGGAGGACTCTCAATAGCTAACTTCATCTGACAAGTAGTCAATATCTTGAGCTTTAGTGTTGTGTTTTTTCTTTGGGGAATGCAACTTCTGGCTCGATCAAAGAAGCTAATTAATGATAAACTCTGTTAGAGGGAATTAGAACTGACAACTTAATTCTGTACTCAGTTATGACAACTTTGGTGCTGAGAAACTTCACCATGTCCCTTCAGTGAATCAGCAAGCACATCAACTGAGGCAATCCAAATACCCCTAAGTATGTCACATATAGGAGACTATCCAACAGATATATTCACATACATGCTATGTTTTATATTGCAGAATTACTTACAAATTAAAAAGTAGAAAACTTTTGAATGTTAATTTATTATCAGTAGGGTATATGTTAAATAAATTAGAATGCAACCAAACTGCTATTAAATGTAAATTACATGATGTCAGGATTTTTGGTTGGTTTCTTGACCTACACCAGGGGTTGGCCAACTATTCCTGGAAAGAGGCAGACAGTAAATATTTTAGGTTTACACACCATAGGATATGTACTGTAATAAGTCAACTCTGCTTTTATGGCACAAAAGCAGCCATAGACAATATGTACATAAATGAGCATGGCCGTGGCTCAGTAAAAGTTTATCACAATCACACGGCAGGCTAGATCATCAAGGGCCAGAGTTTCTTGAACCCCTGCTACCAGGAAGCATAAAACATTGCATTTAATCTGCATAGCACCCATCCTCCAGTATCTCCATGCCTTTTCATGAAATAATGCTAACTAACATTTACTGAATACTTTGTATAAGTCTGTTCTAGGCACTTGTTAGAGTAATTTTTATAACAAAAGATGAGGTGGGGGTTATTATTATTACCATTTTCCAAATGAGGAACTGAGACATAAAGGGTTACATCACAACCCTTGCTTCTAGAGCTGAGAGTGATAGAGCAGAGATACATCACCTCATTAAATCTACAGCCCTTCTGTGATAAGCTCAGCCATGGGAAGATGAAGCTTTAAATCATTAAGCATGATAGAAATGGCAGTCAAATTATGACTAATTGCTCTTGCTTTACAAAGGAGGAGGCAGAAACTGAAGTGGAATGGCAAGACCTGCACAGCAAGTGTACGTTTGGAGTTACTAATAGACCTTGATCCTGCGCAATGTCATTAACACACTTCTTCCAATTAAGTCACTGCCACCCTCAAGTCAAACCAGTGACTTGGAAAATTGTTTCTTTAGGGCATTTCTTTATCTTCAGTGAAACAGCCCCAAATGCTCACTCCTCCTATGGCAGCTTGATTGCCACCCTCACTGGCTCCTCACCAGGAGGTAAGTTTGTAGTTCTGCTGGGGCAACAGTGAGGACCCACTGCAGGGAGCTGTGATCAAAACTATTAATGAAGGTGGCCAATGCAGACGTACACATCTCATTGATACAGTGTAAAAACACCTAAGAATTAGTGGCTTAACCAAGTTGGATTTGATGAGAAGCCAAATTGACAACTCCTCCCCCCACATCAAGCTGATTTTTCATCATCTCTATGTAGGAAGCTATAAAAATATCACTCAAAGATAACTGCCCATTAGCTGTACATTCAGGAAACTTCAGAAAGCCTCTTCCTACCGCTGCACTGCTATTTTCCTGCAGACCTCCCACTCGCTGTACTCCAGAGCTACCTTCAACTTCTGGAAATTAGCTGGCAGCCCAAATGGAGATGTCTCACACCAAAATGCAGATAAACCCAGGAATGCTCAGAGCAGCCACAGAGAGGATTTTAAAATGAACTCTGGCATACTGCCCTGACTCCTCTGGGTTCTACCTCCATAAAATGCTTCATTGTCATAACTATTATCCCACTATAATTTATTAATAATGGTAATATGAGTACCATATTTCCTCAGTTCTAACACACATTCTTTTCACATTCCACTTTTTATGTTTCACATTTCTCAAACCAGGAAACATCTTGCCTACTAGGGTTGAATATAATAACTATTTAATATAGTACTATGGCTGCTTCTTTTTTCCCTGAAAAATCAATGGTGTGTGTTAAATTTACAGTATTTCTTCATTGCAATCAACCGAACCCAACTCTGGCTCAGTCATGTTAATAGGAAAGTCAGTGGAGAATGAATTCCCTTAGAATTGCTGGGACACTGGGGGGCCCAGCTCCAGCTTGAAGAGCAGACTACTTCCTGGGAAGACAAGCTGCTTCCCTGTCTCATGAAGGAGCTGTCATAGGATCAAATGATTAACTTGTTTGAGCTGCCTTTGCTCCTTCTCTCCATGTCCCTCCACCAAGGGCTCAGTTCCAGAACAAAGAGCCCACTGAGTGAGTTAGATTCTGTGCCCAGTGGAGTAAGAAAGTATCTCATGGAAAAGCCTGTAGTGGCCTCCAGGATATGCAAGAGAGCCATCACAGGATGGCAGAGACCCTAATTCACTGCCCCTCAGAAACCACATAATAGGAGAGAGTTGCTCCCAAAAAGGAAACCATGGCGTAGTTAAGAAAAGAGGAGGGTATGCTGGGTGGCCAGAATGTATCCACGGCTTGGATATTGAAAAACTTTCTTAGCACCTACAGCCTCTGGTTAGATTCTCACTAACCCTGGTGAGAGAAAAATGCTAAGCATTATCACCCTCATTTTCTCTTTTTTAAATTTTTTATCATTGTTCAATTACAGTTGTCCCCATCTTTCCCCCATTCCTCTCCCCTGTCCTACAGGAGGAAACACAGGCCCAGAGAAGTCAAGTGACCTAGTCTATCAGCTGGTATGTATCAGAGTAGGACTCAAACCTGAGCCTTCTGACTCATACTGTGTACTAATTCAAGTGAAGAGTAATACAACTGGAAAGAAAACTTTCCTCTTGTAATACTTTCTAATGCCTTGGGGAAATTTTTTTCATCCACAAATTGAATCAGCCTGAGAAGTAACACCCAGCCCTTTGTGACTATCTTGGGTCACCAAGAACAACTGCTGGGAGGTAGAACTAAATCCCACTTGCTCTGAGGTCCTCAATAGAAAATTTAACTCCTCTGGGACTCAGCTTCCTCAGCTGTGAAACTTGAACACTTTGCTGGACTATCTCTCAGATTTATAGAGGAGACAAGATGTAATAACATAGGTGTAAGTTCTTCAAAAGCACTAAAGACTCTTTAGTTGTAAGCCTGAATGACCATTTGCTGGTGGGCTAAGCACAGAGTCACAATTTCAGAGGGCACAATTAGGTTTTCATTAAACTATTTTTTTTTCCAGGGCACAGTTTCTTTGAAATTTGACTTACCTTTTAAGAAAGTAGGATAACACTTGGGCTCATCAGCACAAAAGGAAACATTCTCATTTATAGAAACCAACTACATATGCTAAATTGTGAGTTCAAATCTCTTTTACTGTGCAACTCTTTGTACACTCAATTCCACTCTAACATAGACTTGGTACTAATGGCAAGTCAAGGATTTGAGGGAATGATTTGATAGCTGACCATATAAAGCCATTGCCAGGATTCTCTGAAGCCATCTTTCTTTTTTTAAAGAATGTTTTGCAACAACTTAAACACAGAACATGGATTTTGTAGCAAGGCCAATGTGGGTTCAAATCCTAGTGTGGGCTCTTGCTGACCATTTGATCTAGAACCAGTAACATAAATTCTCTAGTCTTCATTTCCCCATCTATAAATATGGAAATAAAATACATATTTCACAGGGTTACTAAAGACCCAAAGGTATTGAATGTAAAATATCTGGCACTTGGTACACATCTAGGATCCCAAGCCAGTACTCATGATTACCATCATCATGGTCATCATCCTTATCATTATCATCAACTTCATCATCATCAGAATGATATTATTATGCGAGTGATGTCATTTAATCTTTACAACACTAACAGATACTTATTGTTTTCAACGGATGTGGAAAATTAGCCCTAGAGAATTTAAATCACTTAGTCAAAGTCAAAAATTAGTAACTAATAAACTTGAGATTTAAACAAAGGTCTATCTGAGCACATGACCTTAATACTAAACTATACTATCATTATTACTGTTAATATTACTACATTTTCATTATCTTTATTGTGAGATATACCCAAAGACAGTGTCAAAGTAAAATTTGGAGAGTACATGATGCAACAGCTATCTCTCTGAATGGCATTCCGTGCTGTGGGAAAGGAACAGCATGCTGGATGAAAAAGAGCTAGGCTTTAGTGTAGATCTACCTCTTCCAAGTCATGTGACCTGAAATAGGTCTTCCACTGAGCCTGAATTTTCTCATCTGTAAAATGAGTTTAACAATAACTACCTCATGAAATGCAAAAATCAAATATAAAAATGTGTATGACAATATTTTATATAGTGTAAAATACTTTATGAATATGTTTATGTTAATTGTGCTAGTTTTGCTGCCATTACCAGGGACCAAGTCATAACTAGATCTATAGAAGCTACTTTAGTCTGTAGTAGAGACTTAGAGAAAATGTTTCTGGATCCACTGAAGGGAAAAACCTGCATCAAGTTCACCCCAATGTTAATGGCAAAGAAAAGCATCTGGTCCAAAGTGTTGTACCTGCACTATGTGACTCCAAGACCTGTAAAAATATTAAACAATGACAACACTGAACTGACTAATCAATCTGTCACCTTAAGATCAGACAATACAGAAGTAGCAATGTAGTATATAGATGTGGTTAGTCCTGAGTAATTTTGTTATTGGAACATTACCTGAAAGTCAGCTCCATACAGTTTTCCTGTATCATCAACATTACTATCAATTTTCTCTTCCCATTAATTATTTTATAAAACTAGAAAATGTTGACTCGACTCATCTCAGCACCAATCCCTGAAACTGTATCTCTCTGTCATTAAAAACATAACCACTTGGAAACCTGGACAATTAAGAGAGGTTTATCAGCCCTTCATGAGCCTGCACGACAGTCCTCTGGCAGACCCTGTACCTCACTGAGCACTTCTGTGTGGGCACTTGTTCCTCAGAACCCAGGTTCTGGAGTGGCAGGCCTGGACTCACATCTGCTTGACCTGGCCTAATTACCTTCCTCAGCAGTACCGATAAATCATAACTTCCCACACCAGCTGATGGAACCCAGCAAGTGGTTCATATTGCAGCTGGCCCCTCAAAACAGGCTCCTGATCCTTAAGTTATTCTGAAAATCAGTGTGAATATTTATACTTTTTTCCAATGAAGTAAATTGGGCTGTGCAGACTACATAGTAAGTCCTAACTGAGTTAAATGACACCATCATCTTGTACTATTCATGACAGGA
Source organism: Anoura caudifer (assembly GCA_004027475.1). Classification (NCBI taxonomy): domain Eukaryota; kingdom Metazoa; phylum Chordata; class Mammalia; order Chiroptera; family Phyllostomidae; genus Anoura; species Anoura caudifer. Next base: position 17,972 of record PVKU01004405.1, read on the forward strand.
TTCTGGATGAGAAAGTAGTTCCGTGATGATAGTTGATAGACTAACCTATGTATTCCTCATGTGGAACAGTGGACTGGGATGCACAGTACAACAGTATATAATACAAGATAGCAGCATGCATATGAGACAAAATATCTAGTAAACCAACAGGTCTGTTATTTGTGGGAACTAAAATAATGTTCTTCTGGAAATTAAAAAGACTATGCTCTGAATTCCTCCTCACAGGACCAGATGGACAGAAAGCAGTCACCAAACAATAAGCTACAGGAGGGCAGGGCTATGTCCATGTTGTTCAACCATACATACTGCAGGCACCTTCTAAGCATTGTTGAGTGAGTGGGTGAATGAATGAATGAGTGAATGAATGAAGTCAATAAAGGTAAACTAGCTAGCTGGAATCAGAGGCCAACATTTAGAGTGACCTTCTAACAGTTCTCAAGCAAGAAACTCTTCCCCAGTTGCTTAATTTGGCTTTACTATTTTATGCAAGTATAAACTATGGAAGAGCATCACCAGGACCCCGAAAGGACTGTGGGCACGTAGACTTCTGTCTGGTGCATGAAACTCACAGGAGTGTCCTAAGAATTCACGCAATCTGAGTTCTCTCTCCATCCTCCTCCCCCAGCCCATCTTCAGGTGGCTCTACCTGCACTGCGAGATCTCATTCTCACCTCCAGCTTTGGCTATGTGGACCCATTCTGCCCAGCTGCTCTGCAAGCCAATACAAATTTTTTAATGAACTTCAAAATTTCAAGCTCAAGTTAATGTAAAAAAGGTTTGACCTAGATGTTTTAAGAGTTTAAATGACATATATAAGAACAGAGGTTAGAAACAAGCCAATTTTTTGTTCAAAAAAGTAATATTAACCCAACTTTTCCAGCTTAAGTTAATATTAGTCAGCTAATCCCTCATTAGACAGACTTCATACTCTGTAATTAAATTTAATAGACAGGTATTATGATGTATAGTTAACTCATGATTAATTAATAACATTCTGTTCTCACATCAATATGTAAATAATATTTAGAAACTACTTCTGTGTGAAATGTTTAAGATAATTATAAGTAATCATTTGCTATCAGGTAGACTAGAGCAATGCACATAATATTTAAAAGCTGGTAATCTAAGCCTCAAAGCCATGCCTTCAATACAGCCTGGAATGCTGATGGAATTGTTTTCTAAGCAAGCAGGTAAGGCCAAAACTTTAGCATGCATGTGGTTGTCCAAGAAAGCTGGTTAAAGTGCAAATTCTGGGACTCAAGCCAAAAGACTACAGCTTATCTCTGAGCAAAAGGAGACCAGAAATTTTCACTTTAAATAATCATCTCAACTAATTTTGATGCACGAGGGTAATTCTATATGTGGGTTTCTTGGGCTCCCCATTTATTCTAGTCATAATTTTGGGAGACAATACATTCTAAAGTGTTCCAAATTATAGTTGTAAAATTATGGAGAAAATTAATATGGGACATGTCTGAAGGGGGTAGAAAAAAAGAGTTAGGGAGAATTAATTGCTCTTTCTCAGAGCATGAGACTAACAATTTTAAAAAGAATAAAACACTTTTCAAATAGAAAGATCTTGCTTCTATTTTTAGCCCCAAAATCTTGGTTTTATTTGGGGCTGGGAAAGAGTATTCTGCCCACCAAGAGATCACAGAGAAATGAGAGAGATATTCAAGTAAATAATTGGTATAACAATATATAAACCAGAATACACTGCATGAAAAAGAATATATTTGCAATAAATATTTGTTGAATAAAATTTTTTAAGTACTTTAATTAATGAATTCATACCTCATATGAAGAACTGTATTTTTGCAGACATTAGGAGTTTTTATTTAACAAAGATTTCTTATAACATAATTTGGGGTCCATTCTATAAAACTATATTAAGGTTGAAAATAGTGCTATTGTAACTTTTTCCAGTAATTTCTTCACTACAAATGACAGAAACTCCTTTTCAAAGAGGCTTTATCAAAAAAATAAAAATAAAAAAGACAACAGAGAGATTTACAAAAGTGGGAAGACCAAGAGTGGATCTTTAGACTTCAGATACAGCTGGACCCAGGGACACTGAAGTGTTTCTCTCCCAAAATCCTAGCTCTTCATCTCTACTCTTCAATTTCCCTGTGATTGCTCCATTTTTTAAGCAAGCTCTCTCCTTGTGGTGACAAGAAGATTGCCATTAACTCCAAATCCAATTCCACACCCTAAACTAACAAGAACTTTAGCAATAGAAAGAAAAGAGAGTACTTGTATCCCAATAGCTCAAGCAAAAATCCCCCTAAGTGAGGTCTGATTGGTCCTGAATAACACAACTTAGGCCACACATCTATCACTGAACCAATCACTGTGGCCAAGGACACAAGCTTAGGCCTGAGTCAAACCTCCTCCTGGACTTAGAGCGTGGCTAGCAACACCCGAACAACATAGACTGAGAATGGAATGATGGGGTTCCCTCCAAAGATAAGGAGCTATTGCCGGCAGGTAAAATTCACTATATAAAAGTCTACTATAGATACTGTCAAAACGAAGCCCTGTTGAATGAATCAAAAGAAATAGGCTTTAGCCCTGGCTGGTATAGCTCAGTGGATTGAGCACGGGCCTGCGAATCAAAAGATTGCAGTTCAATTCCCAGTCAGGGCACATGCCTGGGTTGCAGGCCAGTTCCCAGCAGGGGATGAATGAGAGGCAACCACACATTGATATTTCTCTCCCTCTCTCCTTCCCTTCCCCTCTAAAGATAAAATCAATAAAATCTTAAAAAAAAAAAAAGAAATAGGCTTTAAATAAAAATTTATGCAAGAGCAGATGTCTTCATTGTGGCATTCCTAGGTCAGATGCATGTGAAAATACCTTTGTAGTTCTAAGAAAACAATATTAACAAAATAAATTTGAGGTGTTAAAATAAGAACATTCAGCTAGGATACTTCTTGTGTAGTCCTATGTCAAGATAAAAGCTCATAGAATTTTAGAGCTAGAAAGACCTTAAAGAACCCTTGATCTAATGAACTGGGTTACAGACAAAGCAATAAGAATATTTCAGGACTTGGCTCCTAGTTCCCTGTCCATTCCCACTTCTCACCATGTAATCCCGTCTGATTCTCTAGCCCTCCCTTGTCCAACACAGGAGCCATGTGGCCCTGGAGCACTTGAAAGGTGCCTAAAGTGCGATGTGCTCTGTGAAACATGTGGAAAACTTCAAAGACTTGAAAAATGATCTCAACTCTCTCATTGATATCTTTCTATTGGTCACACACTAAAATGATGACATCTGGGACATACTGGGCTGAATAAAGGCCATGTGATCAGAGCATCAAGACAAGCAGCTGTAATAACATTCCAAACACACTCTATATTTACTTCCCATTTCTTAATTATAAAATCAATGGAATATTAATGATTTAAGCATTAGCTTGCTCGGTGGGAATTCCAAAACTCTTCTTTCTAAAGCATAAATTTATAAGTTGCTCACTTTACCCAATTTGTCAGAACAATTTCCATTAGAAAATACAAATATTTAATGAAAAGGAAACTGGTACAGGCCACTTCTCATACATATCTAGTGACTCACTGGAAGAAGTGAAATATATTAGTGAATTATCTCATTGACTCCAATATCATGTAACAATCCTCTGCAGATGTCTTTGAATACTGTCCCTGGCTTTGTTTAGGGACTGAGTTTTGTTGTGATGTGTTTACTTCATTGTGGGTTTCTGCTTGTCTATTGGGCAATAAAGGGACATCAGGGATGTACAGGGTGCTTTTCTAGATGAGGACCACTGCATGGCTATGTTACAGTTCTCTCAAATCCCTGCTGTGCTGTTTCTTCCCACCCAACCCCACTATAAATGAAATAATTATGAGTGTGTATAAATGTAAGAAATTAATTTAAATGTGACTGTGGGACTTCTACTTCACAGCTTAAAAACCTGCTTTTTTTAAGTCTCATTAACCCTCAATGGAAGTTATTGTTATTCCCTGCTAACAAAAAACCGGTAGAGGATTGGAGAGCTAGTGTGCCTGCCAGAGCCAGCACTCAACCCAAGACTAAGCTTAGTTTCCTTCCTCTACTCCAAGCTTCCCTGATAGCTGGTATACCCTTAAAAGATTTGCATTCACTAAATCTCTAATTTCAACTTGACTTTTATTATTTGCCTCTCTCTTGTTTGACTCAGAATGCTTAGCACATAGTAAGTGCTCATTAAATGTTACCTATGTCATTAGTCTTTCTTTCAGAGTGAGGCTACTGAATAGAAGTGGAAATATTTTTTTAAGTTGGATTGTATTTCACTGTATTGCTAATTGTTCTCTTTTAAGGCATGCAACTAGACTTGTTATTCCATGACTCCAGGTTTACACAGTCTGCCTTTCTCTGATTCTATGATCCTTTAAGCAGAGGGTAAATTCTTTGAGTGATGTCAACAGCAGAGATCTCATACAACTGTCATATTTAAAGCCCAAACAGTCTCACCAGAGCTTCTATAATGATGCCAATAGTATGAATTTCTCTTTCTGAGCCAATGGAAAGGTACATTTAATGTCCTTTGGTTTCAAGTAAGGTTGGAGTATTTTTGTCTGTTTTCACTAGCTTTTTTTCACCTTTCTGATTCACTTTTATATTTAACTCTCTCTTTTCAAAAAATAGTGCTTAAAACCCACTTTCACAATCCTCTAAGAATTTCCCTGACCCTAGTCTTTGGTAATGCCCTCAGAATTGGACAACAGGGGCCTTGGAAACAAACATTTTCAACCTGTGGAAAAGACCACTTAAATATTTTTTTTTCATTTTGCCTTAAAATGTCATTTGCTTTTGTTCAAATAGATTAAAATGGGTTCTAATAATGGTACTCCAATCAGAGAATTTGATCTTCTGGCCCAGATGGATTTACATTAACCCTAAGTCAGTCTGGGTTCATTAAAAAAAAACAAGTTTCTCTAAGTAAAAGGAAAGGGGGAATCTCAGACAGAGAGGAAAGATAAAATGTAAATGGTACACAGTCTTAAAGGACCAGAAAACCTGTGTGTGGTTTGGAAGCTTCTCATTTCTTTAATGAATGTCAGAGTGCCTAATGTATGCAAAATGCTGCCTAGAAACTCTCCACTATCCTAAATTTTATAGCATAGTGTTTTAGAAATCAAATTCTGTACTGGTTAGTTTGTTACAGCTAGTAACAACTAGCTATTATTAGCTAGTTTGTTACCACTAGTATCAATTTGTAATCACTAGTATTAGTTTGTTACAGCTACTTTGTTAGAATTAAACTGTAGTGGTTAGTATGTTGATTGCTCTAACAAACTCCAACACTTCATTAGCTATTCACAATAAAAGTTTATTTATAGCTCACTAAAATCCAAGCCAGCATTTGTAATCTGCAGGCATTTCTCTTGCCTATTGAGATTTGGAGATCTGGACTACTCCATCCTGAGCAATACTGCTCACCACTTATGGGCTAGAACCTAATCACAGGATCACACCTACAATAAGGAAGGCTGGGAAATGTAGTCTGATTATGTGTGCAGAAAAAACAGAATAGGCATGATGAACAGTTAGGAAGTCTCTACTACAAGCTTGGCAGTGAAATTAATCTTGATTTGAATCCTGATTCCACAATTAACTATATGATTGGGACAGATAACTTATGAACTCTGTTTCTTTATTTGAAAGATGAGGATGATAATGTCTCCATAGAGTTGGTTATGGAAATAGTAATATAACAATATTAGCAAACTTCCAACCTTTCTTAAGTGCCAAGTAACATCCCCAGCTCTTTTCATATTATCTCATATAATTTTCACAATTCACCTATGAAGTAGGAGTTATTATTATCATCTCTATTTTACAGACTGAGTTTGTAGTAGATGGAATGAAAAACAGCCAAAAATTGTTCATTCTCTCTTCTTGCTACACCCCAGTTTAGATGATTTTGCAATGATTCTCATCAAAATATGGAATCCCTACCCTGTGAATCTGGTCTGGCCTTGGAACTTGCTTTGGCCAAAAGGATATGCAATGTGACACCAGTAAATCTGAGCCTAGACTACCAGCTGTTTTAGAACACCAAAACCACCATGCTGAGAAGTCCAGGCTTGCTTGAGGGAGAATGAGAGATGTGTACAGAAGGGGAATCTTGGGTGAGGCTCTCCCCCAGTGTGATCCATCCTCCCAGATGACTTCCCAGACATGGGAGCTAGCCAAAGTGAAACCAACCTAGCCTGGCCCAGACCAGGACAGCCACCCTGTCAGCCCACAGATGCATAAGCTTGAGAAATTCTATTTTAATCTTTTTTGGTGTGGTTCATCACACAATAGTATTATAGTATTTGTGTTCCTAAATAACTGAGGCAAAAGTTCCAAGAGGTTGTATCACCAGCTTAACATCACCTGTCTAGTAAGCTATGGAGCCAGGAGTGGAACCGTCATCTGTGGGATCTGAAACCTGTGTCCTTACCTACAACAGTACGTTAAGATAATGATCTCATCAAACTGGCTGAAGTGCTCGGTAAATAAAAACCATTAATACTAAGATCTATTATTAAACCCCATAATGCAGGGCAAAGAAATGTTTGCCTTGTTGATGTCAGTTGCTTACAGCTGTTTCTCCAAAACTATCACTGCTTCTGACATGTAATAGGTCTTCCATAAATACTTCCTGAATGAATTACTGGAAGTTGGCTACTCAGATAAATCGGCAATGAAGTTTGCCCTTGAGCAGCTGAGAATCTAAAAGGAAAGATTGAACATGGGCATAAGAAATGGTAATATATGATAGAAAGGGCAAAAACTCAACAGACCATCCTAGGAATTCAGAGTAGGAGAAATTTCTTACTGCAACAGAGTTAGTAAAATGTTTCACTAAGATGAAGATGTTTGATTTTATCTTCAATGCATGGACTCTGAACATGTGGAGATTATGAGCAAGGGACATTCCAGGCACAGGGACATTGAGAACAATCCACCAAAGAAAGAAACGATGCTAGGAGTACAGGGCAACAGTGAACGGTCTCCACTGGATGAAAAATAAAGTCAGTCTACTTCATGACTCGAAGACTGGATGAAGTCAAATCCCCCCACCCTGACTCGCAAATTCTGACAACTGACTGATTCTAATTCCTATTGCTTAAATCATCTCTTCCTTATTCATTCATTGATTTTTACTTTCATTCATTTATTCATTCTTTCAACAAACATTATTTATCTAAGAACACAGCAAGGCACCATTTCCAAAGATTACAAGGAAGAATGTATTTCATCTACTTTTTTAAAAAAAACAGAGTATAAATTCTGAAAGGCAAGGACTTCTATTCTTTTACATTTCTCAAAGAACCTGTCAAAGAAAAGTGCTGAACACACAAATACACAAAAATACCAGCTGGTTTTAAATAATTTAAGAGTTGATTAAGAGAAAACCAGCCCTGTTTTCTAACAAGATGCACAGTTAATGTTCATTATCAATTACTTCTATAAACCTTAGCTGTATTTCTCATTAAATAAATCCATATATCCATGGGAATCATCTATGCCCACTTACTGTGCTGGGAAGCAGGTATAGGAAGTTGTCTAAGACATGATCCTGGTCCTCAAGAAGCAGAGAGAGGTAAGTACCAGGCACTGGCCTAGACTCAGAGGGTCCAATGGTAAATGATACAGAGAAGACCCTCATTCTCCAAGAGCTTCCAGATCAGAAAAGGGATACATACAATAAAGAAAAGAGCAATTATAAAAACTTTAAGATTAAATTCCCAAAGTGATACATGCTACAAGATAATAAAACAATGTAATATGACAGAAAGCTATTGAGTCTAACCTTTTTAAACAGGGGCTCAGGACAGACTTTCTGAAGAACTGCTATTCAAGCTGAGTGCAGATGGACACCCAGGGATCAGCTGTAAGATAATGTGAGGACGGAGTGTGCTAGGCAGTGTGAGTGACAGGTGCAAGTGGCTTCTGTCTAGAATAAAGTTGACTACCACATATATAGCTAACTCTTTCAAGTGAGGTAAATACTTTAAAAAGAACTTTAAAAAGTGATGTTGGCATACTGGCCACTCTGATTAAAGTTCAAAGCTAGCCACAGAGCCCTCTGAGATAATCGCACATCTAGCAACTCCAGAGTGAGCATGTGTGTGTGGAGTGTGAATTTGCCTGCTCTGTTAACCACAAATTATCCTTGACTCCCAGCCATGAATTGGAGGACACCCCTAACTGTCTTGGCTTCCTCTCTTGCTATCCGTCAGGCTGTCAAATTCTTGGTGCCCCTGGATGCCAGTTCTAAAATGGCAATCTTAAACACTACAACCCATCCACCCATTCCACCCACATGTCTGTCCCTGACCAGAAACTCTTCAGCACCTCCGTGCCATCTGCCAGCATGTTTTTATTCATGAGCATAAGGCTTGCGCTCATCCTCCTGCCAAGGTAAGTTGTTTGTGGTTATCACCCCAGGAGAAACTGTGTTGATCAACACAAATGAAGCAAACAAACTTCATATGGGAGTTCTGCCTTAAATGCCTACTGAGATCTTAATTGAAAATTTTATGTTACCCATGAAAAATTATCTATATAGATATGTCTATCTCTCTCTTCCTATAATAAGGACACGAGGACATATGCTTTCCCTGTCAGGCCTGTTTCCTACTCTCATCTACCCTCCGATAACACTGATCTAAAGCTTAGGGTGGAAACAAGGGCAGTGATGCTCCTGTGTAAGTTCCCTAATGGCTTTCACCAAACACTGGTTTAGGTGCCTAGTTAAAGCATGGGGCCAAAAGCCACTGGCTTCATTAAAGAAAGACAGAGCCAAGTCAAAAGCAAGATGATGCTCTCTTCCAGAACCCTCAGACTAGGTATTCTTTCTACTTGTTTCCATAAATGGCTATACTTTCTCTATCACAGGATTTATGACATTTGATTGTTACAGTTTATTTGAGGGTCTATCTTTTCCCTTATAGTACAAAGTCAGTAAGGGTAACAATTATGCTGATCTTGCTCACATTACCTCCAATGTCTAACTGGTGTCTGAAATATTTATAATTTGTTGAATTAATAAATGAAGCAATTCCACAGAAACACTTCCTCAATCTAAAACAAATTCAGGCAATGAGTGTAGCACTCTTAAATTCTGCCTGCCAACATCAACCCTGGCCACCATGTCCTGTAGCTTCCATTAAGAGCATTAGCAGCATCATGAAAAAGTCATTGCAGATGCATGTATGGTGTATGTCCCATCAGTGCAGAGCCCATAAAATTAAAGAAATGGCAAAAAGAAGACTGTGCATCAGGAGAAATATGTCTTAGTGCTCCTTTCATAGTGATATTCCCCAGCAGTTGTGTTCAGGACTAGCTTTTCAAGAGACAAGGGCCTTCCTTCATGCCACCATCCCCACAGAGAGGACAAGACCTCCACTGCGCTTTGAGGACTCAGGAGGTGTGTTGGAAGCTATGCAGTTGTGCAGGATGGGAATAACCAAATCCTAGGGGCACCACTCATTTTACAGATGACACAGATTTCTGAATCTACAGGGACAATTTTAAGACAAATGTGAGCAGTGTCCACTCTAACAAAAACAGTACTCTAGGTTGATTTTCCAGTAGATGGAAATAAAGAACTTGAGCCATCAACTGAATAAGTACACCATAGATATCCTTTCAACAAGTGCCTTTTGGCTTTCATTGGCCAGAGTCAGTTTCTTTTATTTCAACTAAAAAACTCTGCCTGATTCATAAAGCATCATCATTGCTATTTAATTCAACTTCAGTAACACATAACCTCAGTTTTTCCAATTGGCCTCTGAAAAGAGCAAGCCCTGTTCAATTTAGTAGTAGCAATAATAGAGCTGTTAATATTAAAAAACAGTTGTGTCTTGTATATGTACATTTTACATACATGATCTTATATAAGATTTGTAACAACTTGAGAGGTAGGTGCTAAGGCTACTTCCATTGTACAGATGAGGAGACTGAGGCTGGCTGAGGTCAAATAACTTTCCCATGAGCCACAGCCAGTATGTGGTAGAGGTGGGGTAATCACCTGATGTCCAGCATTCTTTCCCTGCACCAACAAAGCCTTTCATCTTAGACCTGAGTGCCACCTCAGCTTAAAAAGAGAGAGAGGATCACATGTGTAGTCACCTGTACCCTCAATGTTAATGTGATTGTCCCTAATAATCATCAGGTTACCAGGCAACCAGCTGTAAGATGCATAACACATTGGGAAGATAAAAAGATTGGGAAGAGAATTAATTGATCCATTTTACTTTCAGAAATATGCCTCAGAACCTGCTCTCTGCCATTAGCTTTCTCTCAGTAATGAGATACATGCTCTTATTTTTTCAAAACCTTAGCATATTATATTTCCACACCAATTTTTTCATTACTTCAATGACATAAAGCTTGCAATATGAAGATCAATTTTGCACAATGTGATGTGGATGCTTATATTTGAAAAATCTATATGAATTTTTATAAATAATACCTCCATTCTACCAAACACCAATTAATTTTTTCTCAGTATTTCATAAAAGATGTTTGTTCAAATAAAATCAATTGACCTATTATCACACTTTCATATGGAAAGTATATGATTTTTTATGATTGGGTTGACAAATCAACTTGTTACCCAGAATTTGTTCCTTTCTTTGTGCCTTTCCCTAGATTCTTAAAATCTCCTCCTTCATGAGCTTACACTTCAAGTTCTACAAGTTCATTCATAGCTATTCAAGAACACAATTATCCTCACTTTCCCTTTTACCCAAAACTACATAAACAACCCACAAACAAGCATGCACATCCATACATTCCCCGTCTGAAAAAAACATCCATTTATTCCAGATTCTATTTTTTGAATGTATTGATTACTACTTAAGATCTCTTGAAATTAGTATCTTGCACAAGCAACTGGGGGAAATGGACAAAAATGGGCCATTTAACTTGGGACATGAACTAATAGTAATCATTAAGTATATATAATATTCATCCTAAAGCAATTGGAAATGTGCAGGTAAATGCTAAATGAAAACATAAGCAGTGATTTAGGCAGATATATGGATGAGACTATCAGGCAACCAGGAAAATTACAAATGTATCATAAGTTTTCAACCTTCACCCCTTGCTTTGTTTGACACACATGGTATTTAAAAATAATCAAATCTAAAGAAATAAATGAGGGAAATTACTTTAAAATTTGAAATTCAGTCTCTCTTGTTAATTGAAAGATCTGACACTATTAGACAGAAATTCCTTCACAGTATTAACAGCCGAAGCTGATTGAGGCTGCTCACACCAGCAGCCAGGGCAAACCCCACCGCCCTACCCCTCCCTCTTACCTTCCTAACCCCACCCACTTTATTCACTCCACAGCCTGCCTGGCCCCTATAGACAAGAGATTTCAGCCCCTAGTCTATCCCTGACTACCAACACTTGTCTTCAAAACTTTTCCTATATGCCCCATATCTTGAAACCTTAGTATCAGCTTTAATACTTCTCTCTCCCTCACTGCCTGTGTCCGGAGGGTCACCATATCCTCTCCTGTCTACCTCTAAAACATATCTCTCTTTTTCTGCTCTTTCTTTAACTCCAAATGCCTCCACCAGTTTTTTTTTTCCCTATGGCTCATCTGAACTGCTCTCAAAGACTATGTAACTTCCAGGTTCCCCTGAATCCTCAAATCTATTTATTCAGTGTCCTGGCTGGGTGATTCTATTGCCTAAAACTTTATTTCCACCATTGCTTATAAAAAATGCAAACACTGTAGCATAGCTTTTAAAAATCTTCCATGATCTCCCTACCTCTACCCCCAATACACCAGCCAATCTCACCTCCTAATTCAACAATCCATTTATGCTCTGCTGCAGCTATGTGGAATTATTCATCAGTCCTTGCTGCAGCTGCTGCAGCTGCTCTCTCTGCCTGGAAAGCTATTCCTTTTCTCCCTCCTCTTGATCCTCCACTCCCCCTCACCCTCCTTCCCTACCAGACTAAACCCTAACTCTGAAGAGTATCATAGTCACCATGAAACCTTCCCTAAGATCCCATATTGGAAGGACTCCTTCCCTCTGTGTATCTCCATAGTCCTCTGCCTTTGTATTTCTAAACAGATCTTACGAGTTCCCTTGTACTCTAAGTATATGTCAGATGCTGTTACTGGAGTACAAATTCCTTGAGGCTAGGTACTGTGTCACATTTTTATCCTTTTAAGACTTTGTGAGTTGCATGGTCACCATAATAATAAACTCCTGAACAGTTACTTAATTTTACAGACCGTGTGTAACACTTTACAAACATATTTTCTTTATTCTTAATAAGACTCAGAATCTCTTGTTTTACAGCAAAGGAATAAGAAGCTTAGAGATGCCCAGTAGCCAGCAGAAGGTCTAATATTAGCAGAACCAAGATGGAAAATACAGTGGTCTTAGTCCAAAGACCATGCCCTACCCAACTTTATGTTATGCTAAAACATGTTTACTTTAAAAAAAATACACATAACACTGGCCAAATTTTCAAACAGTTGTGCACATGGAAAGAGTTGAAAACAGACACAAAGCAGTATGCATTCTTTTAAAAAAAACTTGCTTGTAATATAGAATATTTTCCAAATACAGGCAAATTTTCTAACTGAACACAACATAGGACATGATCATTTCAACTTTAGTCTCAGTGTCAACAGTTACATCATAATGAGTTACTGGTGGCGTGAATGAAAAGCCATCCTGTGGCTGCAGCATCTTGACAAAATCACACACACAAAGTAATGATAACTAACCGGTTATATCCAGAAAGGGTCAGCTCATCAAGTTCTCTAAAGTCATTGTAGAAATGACTTTGTGAGCAGGTAAAAAACTGAAAGAGAAGGACTTGAACACTTAAAAATACATTCTTGAAAGATATTGGCAATAAATAAACATGTATTATGTACTAAGAGAAGAAAAGAAGAAAATTTTATTAGATTTTATTTAAGAAAATTCAAATTAATTTCTTTGGAGAGGGAAACAGCTGAATCACAGCTAGAAGGACCAGCACTGTATAGATAAGGGATTAATTATGGAAAATTACTTGCTCAGACACATACAACTAGCTAGTTGGATTTCAAGCTAGGCCTGCAACGCAGGTTTTGTGATTCCTCATTCAGCAGTCACTATGCTGTTCCTCTCTAGTATTCCAGTACGCCAAGTGTGCTCATGATAATATCTGTTCACTACTGAAAAACATGTTATTTGAGCTGTGACTTTTTTTTCTCATGGTGAAGGTCATTATCAAATTGCCCACACATGTTATGTGCCTTGCTCTCTCTGTATTCTTTCCTCTCACTCTCCACAGCCCACTTCAAAACAATTTTGGCATCCACCGCTCCACCCAAACTGCTCTTTTCCAGGCCACCAGAAACTTCCAGGTGGCTAAATCAATGGACATCCCTCACTCCCCAACAAACTCGGCCTCTCTACACAATGGGTGCAGTCTACCAGGATCACCATTACCAAGTACTCTGGTCCCCCCTCCATTTCTGGCAGCCTGGCCATTGGAGATAGGTTGGTGTCCATGACAAGGGCACAGAGAGGTGAGAGGGGATGAAGGAGCACTGACAGATCTGCTGTAACACACGTTTTCAGACGGGACTGTCAGGCAAAGGGGCGCTGAAATCCACATTCGGTTCATCCAAGCTTTCTCCCAGCACCCACATTTTTGTGCCCCAAGACCCACTTTTTTTCCTTTGGTCCTGTCTTGCCTTATATAACGTAAGTGCCAAACCTTTCTGTGTTCCCCTTGGGGAAATTATTTCATCATGAATAGACTCAGCCTCACTTGCAGAGCTTAATTTTCCCTTACATCTAAGAAGACAGCATAAGAAGAAAAAGAAATCTGGGATCAGATAAATCCAGGTTTGAATCCCAGATCCTTTTGTTTAAGAAAATGTCCTAAGTTCTCAGAGCCGCAGTTTCCTCAGCTATAAAAGAGAGATCAAGTTGGTGTTTCATACAACTGTTGTGATGATTATGTGCAATGATTTATATGAAGCCTTTAGTGCAATACATTAGTACTGTTAGGTTTAATTGTGTTCTTTGGACTTTTCTCTGCTAGGATGGTGGTTTCATTATCTCTTTCAAGTTAGTGTGTGTTTTTAAAGCACTAAACTCTTTACTGCCTCTGGGTTTTGCACCAACTCTTCATTATTCCTCATTGAATAAGAATTGTCTGAGCCCATTAGCTTGGCTTATAAGCCCCTTTGATAATGCTGAGATTTTACCGCTTTAGCCCAGACTGTGGTCCATCTCACAAAAGTTTGTATATCCTAAGGGTTAGGGAATATCCTTTATATATACAAACTCCTATGTCCTGTTCTCAGGGATAGAGCATTATAAAAGGAAAAAAAAAATCCCTATGTGTTTTGAAGCTTACATTCAGATAGAGGAGAAAAAATTAAAAGCATAAATAAGAACAATATACAAAGTTATATTTTGGCTCTATTTGGGACTTACTAACTTTGGGATGCCTATTAAGCATCCAAATAGGCAGTTAGATATGTGAGCAGAGAGCTCAGAGGGGAGATCAGGGCTGGAGATACAAATTTGGAAATCATAAGCATATAAATGATGTTTAAAGCCCTCACACTAGCAGAGAATTTATTGAGTATATACAGAAAAAGGAAGTGGTGGCCCAGAGATTAGAGATCTGGAAAAGAAAGATAAACCAAAGAAGGAGCTGAGAGGAAGTGGCCAGCAAGTGCAGAAGAAAACTATGTCCATAGTCAAGACCACTCTGCCTATACTTCTCCCAGCCAATGTGCAGGCACAGCAGGGTGACAGTGCGAACCCATTCCTGCCTGTATGGTCTTGTTTGCTTGGGGACTATCTGTTGGCCTGGCTGAGATTTTTCAGGACTGTGCTGAGGTCTGAGGCTCTTCCTACACTGTCCTCTTTCCCTCTCTCGTTTTACAAGTGTCAGACCTTCCATGTGGTCTGAGGTTCTCCCTTCCAGCTCCTGAGCATACTTCCTTTATCCTTTTACAGGTGTTTGCCCCCTAAATCTCATGCATGTCTATTCCCAGTTAGAGTCTGCTTTTCAGGACGAGAGAATTCTGAGGCTGACATTTTGAAGCACATTTCAGAGTTTCTCCAGGAACTAAGTCCCAGTCATCCACTGTGCCTCTGGACTAATACAACACCCTTTACTGGCTACCTTCTTCCCTACATTACTTACCTCTTACCTGCCCATTTCCTTTCACCTTCTAATAAACTACTTCCATTTAGAACTTTATCTCTGAGAAGTCCATAATAAGACAGGTAATAGGGAGAAAAATATGACATTTTAAAAAGTATTTTCCAGCAGTAACTTAGGGGTGCTATTGTTTTACAGGGTACCATTCAAGAAGATAGAACCACCACATACCAGCCAGTATGCAGCTAAGTGGGAAATTCAAGTGGCCATGGACCCACGTGACCACAAAGCTGCTTGTGCTCACTCAGGCAGTGGGTTTCCATGTTTCCAGTCCCAAGAGTCACCAACACAATAGGTGGTCAAAATATTCTGAAGTATGCAGAGAACATGCAGTTAGTAGGAAGAAACTGAGCAAGTAAGCCAATGCCTGGGCACATGTATAGATGGATGTTTTGGGCAGCTAGGCAGACATCAACAGGGTATTCCTATGGTCAATGAATTCAGGATTGTTATAACCTTCTCACATGTGAGCTGTAGAAGTCCCTTGTTTCCAAGAGTGTGGGCCTTGATCAGCCCAGACCCTGCATTCTGTTTGTCTGCACTTATACTTCACTAACATTCCCAATCTACTGTAGGTCTACAGTAGGGCCTGAAAGCCTCCCTCCACAGGCACCACTGCTAACTCTCATACTCCCATTGTATATTCTCTGTGGCAGACCCTTCTGTGTGGCATGGGCCCACCTCCCACTCGGAGGTGCACAGGACCCACACCCACAGATAGGTTCTCTCATGGGTAATCAGATTTGCAATATACCTAAGCTGCTTTTTGCTGAAAACTCCCTCACCCTGCAAATGCTTACTATAACTTCCTAAAATCCATGCTGAGCCTTGCAGGGACCAATGTGACCCGCTCAACCACTTTTGCCTTTTCATTTGCTAATATCCTTCTTCTGTGATGTGATTAGGGGAATTGGCTCCTTTGTAACTGGGGCTTGGTGAGTGAGGACCATCTTGTAATGTGAGGAGAGATATAGAAAAAAGGCTTGTGATGGTGGAGGCCGCAGCTTTTGCTCCCCTTGAGAGAAAAGCCATGCTGTCGTTCTTTTCCCTCCACCAGACTCCGGTAGTCTGTGTGTATGTTTTATTTCATCCATAATGTTGTGGACGCTGCTAAGCCGGTGTCCACATCAATTCTCTATGGCTAAGGGCCTTTTGATGCCACCCTATCCCATCTTGACATAACTTGTTGCTATGGTCTGAATGTTTGTGTTCCCTACAAATTTATCTATGAAAAACCCAATTCCCAAAGTGGTAGAATGAGCAGGTAGGGCCTTTGAGAGACAATGAGGTCATGAGGGCAGAGCCTTCATAAAGGGGATCAGTGCCCTTATTAAAGAGTCCCCAGAGGGTCAACTCCTCCCTTCCACCATGAGAGGACACAACAGGAAGCCTGCGACCCAGAAGAGGGTCCTTACCTGATCATGTTACTCTGAGCTCAGACTTCCAGCCTCCAGAAGCATGGAAATGAATGCCCGTTGTTTATAAGCCACCATAGTGCTTTGCTGTAGCAGCCCAAATGGTCTTAAGACACTTGTCAAACTGCAAAACAATTTTAAAAGAAGATCAAGGAGCCCGATTAGGAAGCTAAATCTCTTCCCTGAGCATTTTCTCAAGGACCCAGCAATTCTGCATCCAAGAATTTATCTAAGTCAAATAAGATTAGGAGGATCAATATTATTTATATTGCAAAAAAGGGCAACCATAATGGCTAACAATATGTTATATGTTAAATAAATTATAGTGTATCTATATGATTAAAATACTGCATAGCTGAGTTTTGGCCAAGATGGAGGCATAGGTAGAAACCCTTCACTTCCTCGCACAAGCAAAAGGAGGATAACAACCAATCTAAAATCAATAAACAACCAAAACTGCCAGAAAATCATGCAACTCCAACAACCAAGGAATTAAAGAAAAAATCAACCAGAACAACCAGACTGGTAAGGCGAACTGTGCTGGCCGACTCAGAAAAACCACAGCAAGGCATCTGAGGTGGGGTGGGGGTGGGGGGGCTGACTGCCTAGCTGGGCAGAGCTGTGCAGGAGGGACTGACTTAAGGGGAAAACAGAGACTCGGAGCTGACTCTGGGCTAAGGCTGCGGTTATTTTCAGCCTGATGCAAGAGTCGGTTGGAGAGTGCCCTAGAGACAAGCAGGCAAGCTGCATTGTTCCCTCTCTGGCCCCTCCCCCACAGGCAGCACTGCAGAGCAGCAAAGAGGGTTGTCCTGCCCAGGTGAATACCTAAGGCCCCGCCTCCTAACAACCTATCAGCTGCTGAAAGACAAAGACATATGGCCCAAATGAAAGAACACAGCAAAACCTCAGAAAGAGAACTAAGCAATGAGGAGATCACCAACATGTCTGATGGAAAATATAAAGCCCTGGTATGCTCACAGAACTGATTAAGCTTGGTCAAAAAATGAAAGAGCAAAATGAAATAAAGCAAAATATTCAGGGCACCAACAGTGACAAGAAGTAAACCAGGATTCAAAGCAACGATTTGGAAAAAAAGGAAGAAATAAACATCCAGCTGGATCGGAACAAAGAAACAAGAATCAAAAAAAAAAAAAAAAATGAAGAGAGGCTGAGGATCCTCTGGGACAACTTGAAACATTCGAATACCTGAATTATAGGGGTGCCAGAAGGAGAAGAACAGCAGCAGGAAATTGAAAACTTATGTGAACAAATAATGAAGGAAAACTTCTCCAGTCTGGTGAAGGAAATAGACTTCTAGGAAGTCCAAGAAGCCCAGAGAGTGCCAAAGAAGTTGGACCCAAAGAGGAACACACCAAGGCACATCATCATTAAGTTACCCAAGATTAAAGACAAAGAGAAAATCCTAAAAGCAGCAGGAGATAAGGAGGCAGTTACCTACAAAGGAGTTCCCATAAGACTATCAGCTGATAGTCTGATGCCACAAGGGACATCACAGAAGTATCCCAGTCAGTTTCCCTGACATTTTCTTCAGAATAAAGATTAATTTCTTCAAAAACATACAACCAAGGGCTCTGTGCTTACTCCACAAACAGATGTGCAATTCCAGAGGCTGTACTTCCTGCACACACCCCTGTAAGCCAGACACTGGTTAAGAATTTGGTTAAGAACTGACCAGCTTAGTACTTTGGGCTCCTCACTTAACCTCCCAGGACTTCCCATTCTGATGTCCGGAAAAGACAATAACTATCCTCTCCTTGCTCCCAGGAACATGATGCAAGGCAGAAATAAATTGCTGCAAAAGGTAGAACTCTCTAAGACCTTGTCAACATTCTGAGCTCTGTAAGGGCCTCCTCCAGAGCATGCCTTCAAGCTAATGGTCTTCTGTTCACAGACAACTAAGGAAAGCTTCCAGTCCAAGGTTCAGTTGATGTTCTTAGTTACAAGTAACAGATATTTTGAGTAATTTAATTAAATGGGATTTATTGGAAAGCTAGCAGAGTGGGAGAGAAAGGCAAATGGCTGGGGCACTAGACTTCCAAAGGCTCAGGGAGCATAGTAGGTCTGGATGTCCAAGAAGGATGGCAACTGCCATGTGGTTCCCTCAGCTACAAGGTGGAGCTCATTCTGCAGCTGATGCAAAGGCCACCACCACTGCTGCTGCACTAAATCATCTACAGCATTCCCTGCTGTCCTTGGGTCATTCACTCAAGTCGCAACATTATAGGTGGCAGAGCACAGATCATGTACTTCTCTGATGATTTCCCAAAGGCAAGGAGAGGGAGGACCTGGCCTCCTTAAAACTGCAGTAGAAGGTGGTTCCTTAGAATTACACTGCCAACAGGCCCAAACACAGTGGAAAAAGATAATCCCTCCTGCTCTGGGTATGTCACTCACAACCACAAAAAGCCAAACTAAGACTCTAGCTCTACCCTACCCCCCATCCATTAAACTGAAGGAGATATGACAAAAATCAGTGTCATGTTAGAGCATGTTTTACTGATTTCTGACTTCAGCCAGCTTTTATGATCCATTTCTTTACTGCCCTATAAAACTCAGGCTACTTGCAGCAGTAGCTCCTTAAGACTTTGCTCCACTCTGTGACTTTATTTTAAAAGTGCCTCCTGCCCTGAAAACAGTCTCTCTGCAGACTTTCACTACAAAACAAAAATCATCCACTCTTTAGGACCCAGTTCAAAAGCCATCACCTCCATGATGTATCACTGGCCTTCCCTGTCCGAGTTGTTTCTGTCTCCTCTGCATGCCATAAGACATCACGCCTATACCCCTCTGAAGGCCTTGACCCATATGGTTCAGTTCCAGAGTGGAGCAACATTTTAAAAAGTACAGGCCTAAAAGGCAAAAAAACTCCTTTAAGCAGTAATTCTAGGACTCCCTCAAACACCAGTCACCTTTCCCATGAAGAAACACCTGCTCCTTTACTCCAGCACCTTATTTCCTGCTTTCTTCTATCTTAAGTCAATCAATAGCCAGATGGGTTTATTCGGGAACAACAAAGAACTGCAATTCAGGACTGTGGTCTAATGGTGAGCCTCATGCAAATCCTAGGGAACACAGAAGTCACTCTTCCATAGAGGAGACGAGAACATGGGAGCATTCTAGACAGAGTTCCTTATACTGGACTGTGCCACAGACGTAGGGCAGGCCATGAGAGCACCCCTACAGGCTTCCCACTCCAATCTTGGCTGCAGCCTCTTTAATCGATTTTCACACCTCTCTCCCTTTATTATGTAAATAAAACAAACTTTTCCAGAAAATCTTTCTTTTGTCTTTCTCTATACATTGTCTGATTGTGCACCTTTATTCTCCCTCCCTCCCCCACCCCCCCCACACACACCCCCCTAGAAACTGTCTGGCAGAGGCAGACTCTCCAGGGAGCAGAAGAGGAAAGCTAAGGTAGAGATAACAGGAAGCTATGTGAAAGGGTAGGAGGTCTTCAAGCCACACCAGGCTAATTTTAGCCTGCCACATACCTATTACACATTTGGAAAATTGAAAGTTATTTGTGCATGTGCATTTTCTTCCCACCTGAATTTCAAGATTTTCAAGGGCAGACACCAGGCCTCATTCATTTCTTTTCTCCTCACAAAGTACCTGATACATAACAACAACTCGTACATGTAATGAATTAATAAGCACATTAATTCATTAATTAATTGACAGTAATCAGCAGGTCACCAGTAACCATGGTTGTGCTCTCCAGTGGTTATTCAGGGAAGCAAATTAATGACTTCCTAGCTCTTGATTCCCAAATGTTCTATTTCTGCCATATCTGTCTAGATATCATTAATAATGACTTCAAATAAATGAGATCTGTCTGAGAGATAGGCTTACTATTAGGAGCCCAGAACCCATTTTGATCTTTCACTGAAAGAAAGGCAGATAGAACTCACACAGTACACACATTTAAAAAAAACAAGCTTTAATTTCCCTATCTCTAGCGGTGGCTTTTAGCAGCAGTAGAGTGAAAGGCTGGGAGAAGGTTCCAAAAGGGGTGGAGGCTGAGGCAGCAGCTGGGAGGTTAGTGGCAGCAGGCCCCTCACGAGAAGGCCTGTCACAGAACCCAACTTTCCCATCACCTCAAGTTTAAAAGCCCCAAGAAGAGTGATAACTGGTTTGTAGGTGTGGTACTTTCTACTTTTCAAAGTCCATGACTCCATTTAATCCTCTGTGTCATTGTGAGGCCCCTATTCCTATTCCCATGTATCCCTACCCCATCCACCAAATTCCACAATTTAAAATCACTTGTAGTACATTCCACATATAAGTGAAATCACAAGATATTTGTCTTTCTCTGTCTGACTTATTCTACTCAGCATAACACCCTCTAGGCTCAACCACTGTGTTGTAAATGGCAAAATTTCATTCTTTTTTGTGGCCAAGTAGTATTCTATTGTATATTTATATCACATTTTCTTTCAGGTTCATAGATACAGAGAACAAATTGATGGTTGCCTGATGAAAGGAAGGAGTTGGGGGAATGAGTGAAAAGAAGAAAGGAGTTAAGTATAAATTGGCAGTTATAAAATACTCACAGGGATGTAAAGTACAGCATAGGGAATATAGTCAATACTATTGAAATAACTATGTATGGTACCAAGTGGGTACTAGGCTTATTGGGGGAGTCACATTACAAATTATATAGATGTCAAACCACTATGCCATATACCTGAAACTAATATAATACTGAATGTCAAGTGTAAGTGAAAAATTAAAACATAAAGCCACATATCGTAAAAAGGTATACACTGTAACAACAGTGATAAAATGGGGAGAGAAACAAATATTTGGGTCACATAAAGCACACTTAAAATGATATCAGTATTCAGACTTTTAATAAGAGTAGTGAAAATAATAAGCTCACATTTATTAAGATTCTACCAGATACCAGTCATTTTCTATGCATATCTACAAACTATCCTGTGAAAAAAGCACTGTTATTATTCACATTTTCCAGATGAGAAAATGAAGGCATAAAAAAGATAAGAGACATGACAAGCATAAAAAAGCATAACAGGCAGGATTTGGACCCAGAAGTTTTCTCATCCTGAGTGACAATATGAACTGTTTCCATGGCCAAATCAATGTAGCAAATAGTGAACCAAACAAAATTTCTTTACTAAAAGACTTTGCCATTTTTTAACATGCTGGCTTGCATTGCAATTCTGCAAGAATTATTTCCTAAACTCATTTGATCATGGCACACTTTTGTTCTTAACAAAACCAGTCTGCTAGTTTGGGGAACATGCCATAGGTATAGCCTCTATCTAACTTGAATTAAAAGTCCCTAAAAAGCTGCTGATGTTTCCAAAGAAGCCAGTGAGAGCCTCACAGCACATAATAAAAAAATAAGAAAAATCACCTGCCACTTACATCAGACCAGGCTCTGTAGTAAGTTGATACGCCCATTTTTGAAACAAAGAAACTGAGGCTTAGGGAGGCTTGATCAATTCTCCCAAGTGTTCAGGTCAGAACTCAAATACAGGCAGGCTGACCTCAGAAATGATGCCTTGAACCCCAGGACTAGAAAGTGATGCTTTCCCCATGTGGAGCAGTGAGCACTCCAGAATCTCTGAGCAGCACATGTTACCAAGGCGTAAGCCCAGGCTAGACTAGAGCCTGCCTGCGATCTGGGGCTGGATCAACTTAACTTTATCAAATCTCAGTTTCTACAAAGGAAGCAATGAAACCTTCCCTCCAGAGTTGGGGATAAAGATGAAAGACTTACCACAGTATCTAGCTCCCAGTAAATGCTCAACAGACATAAGCGAAAAGTTAACTTAATTCCAAACAGAGCACATAACATTTCCTAGAAGAGTTTTATTTTTAAACTCTATTAGATGATATAGTTCTCCCTGAAACTTCTTTCGATGCCCAAATGACAACAGGCAGGACCAGGAAGGTGATGTGGAGTGCAAACACCTGGCTCCTTTATCTGGCTGGTAAACTGCCACAGGGCAACCTGCCTGAAGACACTGGGTCAGCACAGCGTGCCCTTTTTGTGTGATGATGACCCTTCCTCCTATGATCTCATTTGCTGTCCTCCATTCGCCCTTTCCAGATTCCGTTTAGATTTGCCCTCGAAGAGGAGCTGGCTCTCTTCAAACATACCTCACTCTGTCGTTAATGACTGTTGACTTCATTTGCATACAGCTTATCTAATCATATCATTACCTAGCAGGGACCCTTTAACCTGGGCTACCAATAGTGTTGCCCACTCAGCCGAGAACCACCCAGACCTTCTTCACAGGGATGAATCTCAGTATGTTCTTATTCATCTCACATTGGGAACATATGTTCTTGTTCACCTTATATCTAGGAGACACAAAAATGTAAATACTGCAGTCTCTTTGGCTTCACCTAGCCTCTGTCCTCATGTAGCTAAGCAAGTACACCAGATTTATTCTCCCAAACACACTAATTTATGTTCTCTTTCAATAACATAACATACAGAATTTTTCCATGTATACCCAAAGGCCACGGCATACCTTTACAAACACACTAGCTCTAGACACATCGTTTATTTAATCTGATACATTTGCTTCTTTGATGCAACAAATTTCCCTTCTGATCCATACTACCCATCAAATGATCACAAAAGAGAAAGTAATGAACTGAGCCTGCTGCTACCCTACTGCAAGCCACCATCTGTGCCAAGGCCACCCCAGTTCATATGATGCTCCTGTACAGATCAGGAAAAGGCACTTCCTCTGTGCAGGCATGGTCTCAGGACAGAACACACAGCCAGTCTGGGTTGTAGTTCAGCTCTCACGCTCCCACCCTTCTGGCAGCTCTCAGCAGCGTGCATTCCGAATACCGGTGCATGGTGGTCTCCACCATCTTTTTCTCAATTATTGTACTAACTTCTTATCTGGTCTCCTTTCTTTCTTAATACCTGTCTTAATCTGTCTTAACACCTTATCTGGTCTCCTTTCTGTCTTAACACCTTATATCCTATCCTCAACACAGCACTTGAACTGATCTTTTCAACATGTAAATCAGATCACATGACTCACCTGCTGGAAATCCTCACCCATGAAATAAAGTGGAAAATTCTTGACATGACCCACAAGACCCAGCCAGATGTGGAACCTTCCTTCCTCACTGTGAATACCAGTACTCACTCACTCTGTTCCAACTGCAATGGCCTTTTTTCTGTTCCCGGAACACTCCAAGCTTCTTCCAATATCAGGGTTTTTGTTCTTTTAGTAGTCAAATAAACTGCAGGGTTTTTTCCCTTCAATCAGTCAAATAAGTGGCTTGTGTATGGGGGTTTATATGTGTGTGTGGTGGGGGAAGTGGGGGGTCTGCAAGTCAGTTTTGCCTTTGCAGGGACCAGCCCTGCTTCAGGCTACTAGCAGGCTGAGCTTGGGTTCAGATCTGCCCCATGTCTACCACGTCCTTCTTGACCTGTACTGCCCAGGGCATGTTCTTTTCATTGTTAAGTGCTAGGAATATAAGAGACTAAGTCAAACCATGCAACCATATTTAAAGCTTTAGAGATCATTCCATTGGCCAAACTAAGTTATATGATCATGTCCAGCACCAGAGAGGCAGGAAACTATGCTCCACACACAATGGGAGGGTACAGCAAAGCAACCTGGCAAATAGGATGAATATACAATCCCCACTGCAGGGCAGTGAAGCATTAGGACCTGTAATACCATCTGCTGGACCACTCCCAGCACCTAGAATGGTCTGTTCCCACATTGCCTCCTGGTTGCCTCCTTCTATCTTCAGGTTCAGTGCCACTTCCTAACAGAGGCCCTCTCTGGCCATTGTATTCCCAATGTACACAGACTCCCATACACACTGGGGTACCTGGCCACAGCTCATGTACCCCCAATCACTATCTAATCCATTGTCCATTTTTGTTTTGTTCACTATATGTATAGATTTAAGTTAATTCATTTATTTATTTGTTGACTTCTTTATCATGTTCCCCTTCACTAGGAATGTGAGCCAGGACTTTCTCTGTCTTATTCCCTACTGTAGCCACAACAAGAGCATTACCCAGCACAGGCTAAGGTATCAATAAATCTCGGCTGAATAAATACATTCCAGAAACCTGTATTCTTACAAACACTTATATCTTCACTTCTCAGTTTAATGTTAGTCCTCACATATATTCAATTGTTCATTGTCTTAAATGAATAAATACATGACTGTTGTGGTAGGAGGGTCAGAGAGAATAATTACATATACAATGTAACATAGTTAAGAACAAAGGACTTAGAATCAAGCTGTAGCAGCATATGACCAAAGCCTCAGTGTTATCATCCATAGAATGGGAATAAAAGTTGCAGATAGTCTGCAAAGATTAAATGACATTATGCATGCACATTCTTACCTGAAGATGGAGGAGTGGCATGCAGTGACAAGGGAAAGGTCAACAAACCAGACAGTGAATGCCTGTAGGGAAATGTAAGAAGTGTGTTAATGGGTGACTCAAGTGGAACATGTATGTCTGAATTTTTCAACCATATTCCTTGTTTTCCCTAGAAAAAAAGCAGATAGGCAGACCCCTGGTCCCTGTTGTCACAAGGGCCATTCAGGTTGCGGCTGGCTGGTGGCTGCATTCCCCAGTGGCCTGTTCACACTTCTCTGTGCTGAGGACTCTTGGTAGTCATCTTTTTAACTAGTTTCCATCCTCCAAGCATCACTTCAGGTCCTTGAAGCAATTTCTAAATTAATCCTGAATGATATGGTTACACTTTTCCATCAGACCCTAATAAAATTATGTTTTAAGAACATGGAGCTAAATTAAGCCTTTGTTTTGCTTTTCAGAGGATTCTACACCCATCCTTCCTGCTTCCTAGAAGAACTGTATTAATGAATTAACTTTCCCATGAAGTAGGTAACAAATCAACTTTACAGCCCTGTGTGTGTAAAAGGATGAATTGAGGTGAAGAGCAGGAACTCACCCCAGTGTCAGTTCCCCTACTTGAGACAATATGTGATTAATTCTCTTAGTATAGAACAGACCTTTAATTAGTATTGACTTTCTGTAGAGTCAATCCTCCCATTTTTATAAAGAATATCAAAACTTAGTAGTTTAATAATGCTTCTGTGGCAAGAATATGAGAAAACAGTTACTTCTGTTTAATGACAGTTCAAGTCTACAATCTTTCCCCTGAGTAATTTGGCATGTCCATTCAAATTCAAAGTACACATTCACTACAACCAAGAAATTCTATATCAAGGACTCTGGGCTACAGTTACTCTTATACAAACAAAGATGATAGATAGATAGATAGATAGATAGATAGATAGATAGATAAGAGATAAAATTATATAGTATAGATAAGTCTTTTTCTCAGCATTAAGCTTAAATGAAGGTCACTCAGTCAGGGTCAAACACTAGAATTCAGTTATTTTACCTACCAGGGTCCATGCAAGAGACAGGAGATGAAGCAGGCACCATCCACCCTGCGCTAACTAGAAAAATTAGGAAGATATCATAGGAAATTGGCTCTGAGTATCTGTGATATGGGTTAGCAACGTCAGTAATAACAATAGCTATTTGTTGAATACTTACTCTGAGCCCGGCATTGTGCTAAGCATACTACATACACTACTACATTTCACTGAATCCTCACAACAGATTTGTCATATTTATCTTACAGATTAAATACTAATCCAACCATTTACAAGTGGTAGAGCCAGGAATAAAACTATGATGGCTTGATTTCTGAAGCCCATGCTCTTAAGTACTGCATGACAAGATGCTGTTCTTTTTGCCTTGGCATTCGAGAGGCTTTTTAGATAGGCAGGGTCACTGAATCTGCCCTGAACAGCAGCGGAAAAGCTCATACCCATTATCTGGGCTTCCTGAGCCAAGGCTCGTGGCCACTGCCTTTCCCTTTCTACAGTCTCTGAAAGAGGAGGTCTGCCTAAACCCTAATAACTACTTGGAGCATGCACAGTCATCGCTGTATTGATCGTTTCCCAAGCTATTTCAGTTTGCTCAGGCTCTCAGGATAGAAATCCAGTCTTCTGCTTCTTTCTTTATCCCCCTTCACTTTATTCTTCAAAACACCTAACACTATAAAGGAGATGCTGTTTTTTTCCTTCGGTTGTTGTGAAAATGGAGGCTCTGGTACATCAAGCATCTTGCCCAGAATTACTTAACTAATTTCTTAACTCTAAGAATCTCATTTTCCCCACTGAGAAATTGGAGATAATAATCACATCCAACCCTTGGAGGTGTTGAGATCATGCTTATAGAGCTTAGAGTACAGAGCAGCCATTCAATAAGCTATAACTGCTCTGTGGCTAAGTAGTTCCATCAGCCTGGGAAGTCATATGTAGCCTGCATGACCCCACCTAAGTTCTGTGACTTCTGGAAACATCATCTGTCCAAGGGGAATATTCTCACCCTGTTCACAGGGCTATTTTGAAGATTAAGTGGAATAAATACACTACATAAAAAATTAAAATAGTGACTGGCTCATACTCAAAACTAAACTCATAATAATCCTTCAAAAAGAATGCCATTGACATGTGTCCATCTATCAAACTCCATGAATGTGATATGTCATGTCTAAAAGAGAAACACTTCTTCTCCTCGTCTTTCCCCCACCCTGTTTTTCCCCCACCCCGTCTCCCCCTGGACTCCCTAGGAGAAAATAGAATATTAGTGAGAGGGAATTCTTTCTCTCCCTTAATGTTGCTTGTTAATAGGACACGACAGCCCTACAAGAGGTTCTAGCTTTTTACTGATGCTCTGAGTCACTGAGGGCTCTTCCCAGTGGCTGGCAGCAAGGTGCCTCAGAGGGTGCTGCATTTTGGTGGAGGTCTTATTCTGGAATACTGATGTGATTCTTGGCTCTGGCCACACACCTGATCCCTTTCCAGCACAGCATTTGATGTGAAAGGGAGGAAGACAGAACCCCTCTCACCCACGGCTAAAAATGATTTCAGAGGGCTGCAGGCTGAGCAGAGGGGATGTCAGCCATCTCCTGCAACAGCTGATGCACTGGTGGTCTCCTGAAAGCCAATTTCAGGCATTTTCTCTTCTATCTTTTTGCCTCCTCTACCTACTCTTTTTTTCTGGACATGCTGGGGAAGCCTCACAAATTAAACTAGCAAAACTCTGAGGGTTCTATAGTTCAATCTTCAGCCTAAAGTTGTGACTTCCCCTTTGCAAAGTCTCCTCGATGAGTCAGGACAGCTGATTAGAATACCTGCTCCCTAGTGCTCAGCCTCCAGGTGCCAGTTTGGGACCTCTGCAGCTCCACATGGAATATGCTGGCTCTGGGAAGAGGCAAGCTGGCTCGCAGATGCCTGAGCACAGGGCGAAAACACTGGCTGGGGCAAGTGGTTCAAGATGCAGGCAAACAATACCACCAGGAGGCTAGAAGCTCAGAGGTGATTTCAGCCAGGTGGCCCCTTAGTTCAGAACGGTAGTGGCTTCAGCCTCTAACTGCTCTCCTGAAATCCAGCTCAGCAGAAATCGCCCCTAGCAGCAAGCAGCCACATCTTGCCTGTCTTCATGGGAACACACAGAGCTACTCCCCATCTGTCATTTGTGATGTGGTCAATCCCTGTGAAATGCACATGCACAGGGCTACCTGGGACCTATAGAGGCCAAAGAGGTCAAATGTTTTAATTAAAAAATGACAGCCATGGTATTCTGACTGAGCATCAGGTGCTATCTGTTCGAAACTTCACACTACCCCACCAGCCTAGCCATCACCACGTTGTCCTCTTTTTACAAGGAATGGAGAGTGCTCTTAAACATCTTGATCAAAACCACAAAGCTAATGGGCCAGTTAGGAAAGTGTCAGAGGGAATAGGAAACCCAAGTGAAAGCAGCTTACCAAGAGGGAAGTTCTGCTTCTTAAGCAACAGTATACTGGGAGGGAAGCATTCTGTCCATGGCCATGATGGTTCAGAAATGATGGCGTCTCTGATGACTCCAGTGGCCTTTCTCTCCTGGCTGCACAATAATTGCTTCAGCTCTGGCCATGAAATCTGTATGCAGTGCAGCTGGCTGAAAGATGCCAAGGGACAATGCCAGGATCTTTATGCAGGGAGGCATGAATAAGGAGAAGATTTTGGAGCTGGGAGGTCGTGAGTAGACTTTTGGGCATGTTGAGATTGAAGTGTCCTTGAACCATTTAAATGGAGATTTTAGCAGCTAAATAGGAGAGTCAAAAGTAAGAAAAGCTATCTAAGCTGGAGATATAGGAGACAGAAGTTTGCAGTTGTCAATCGTTTGCATAAACTTTGGACTTCCCACCTTCCTTTACCTGTATCTCCACTTTCTTGAATTCCCTAGAGAAGCAGTTCTCAAATGGGTGTCACTGTGTCCTTCTGGAGATATTTACCAGTATCTGGAGGCATTTTGGAGTCAAAGCTCAGAGGGGTGGGTAGATAGTGCTACTGACATCCAGTGGTAGGAGGCCAGGGGTACTGCCAAACACTGCACAGTGAGCAGGACAACAGTGCCTAACCCCCCACCTAAACCCCCCCAACAATGATTTATCCAGTTTCCTTGGCTGTGCTGAGGCTTAGAAACCCTGCTCTATGGTGAACTCACCTCTGACAACCCTCCCCGGTCCCTCAGGGTCTTCAGTGTTCCATTTTCATGCTTCCTTCCTCATAACTCCCTCATGCCTCAGACATCACTGCCATCTCTACACTGCCATGAAATCATCCTGCAGCAGCTTTTGGAAGGAGCTCCCAGCACACTGATTCCTCGGGCTGTTGTGCATGGAGACGAGTGCTGCTGCTGATGCCTACCATTATGTTTAAAGCCATCCTGAGAACCAGGAGTCTGACATAGTTTATATTTTACAATTTAAGAGTTTTCTGAACATTGAGATCACAGAAAAAGTTATAAATGAAGTCAGTCACTACTAAAACACTAATCTAAGAGTCATCTTGAATATGTTAAAGGCATAATGTTTTATCCCAAGAAATAACCTAGATTACTGAGTAACCTAAATTGTTGATTACTACTAACCTAAACCTGAGGATGCATTTCTAACAGGAAATTTGTTGCTATTTGAAATACATCCCTAAATTTTTTGGAGTTTTTTACTTTTTTTAATTATTCTCAGTTGAGGACATTTTTTTCACTGCCTTTAGAGAGAGGAGGGGAAAAAGAGAAACACTGATATGAAAGAGAAGCATTGACTGGTTGTCTCCCACATGCCCCAGGACCGGGGATTGAACCTGCAATCTAGGTAAGTGCCCTGACCAGATATCAAACCAATAATCTTTTGGTTACAGGATGATGCTCCAACCAACTGAGCCAAAGCAGCCAGGGCCCTACTTTTTTTAGGTCAATGTCAAAAACAGCCACATACCTTATCAGTTACTACTTGGTTTCCCTCTAATGATCACTTTCTTGCACTTCCCTGATCATCTATTGGAAAACATTAACACGTTTTGCTATAAAAGCCATATAGTTGCTTCCAATGAGCCCTCATTAACCATATTAATTTCAGAGACACAATCTCAGGATAAACTGATTGAATAGGAGCTACTTTTTAAAGCAGAAATCTAATATAGCCAATGTATGGTTCTCAAGGACTTATTAAAAAGCTCAGCTACATGTCTGAATTCATAGGCTCTGATCCTATGACGTGGAGAGCAACAGACCATTGAAATTAATTGGAAGTGCTGAACCATTTCAAGATTCATTTATTTTGTATTACAAAAAAAAATTAAATAAAATGGGAGGTGCTAGGTTACCTCTGCTCTAAAGAATTAGTCTAATATCACCATTGAAATGTCTCAAATGAAATTATAGTAAAACTCATTAAGATATATATTATATTAGGTTTCCAAATCACACTTATGCCCCTTGTAATTTAAATACTGAGCTCCTTTCATTTTGAGATAACTTGGATCTCAACAGTGAGAAAATAGCAAGGGTTCCAACCAATCTGAGCACCCCATAAGAACCCAGAATACCTCACCTGTACAAAAACCACCTATTTGAATGAGAATTTTTTTTTTCTTTTAGGGATAGTAAATATATGAAAAGAAAAAAATGCTTTCCAACCAATCTGAGCACCTGGTGAGAACCTGGAAAATCTCACCTGTGCAAATACCATCTATCTGAATGAGGTTTCCATTTTTTCTTTTAGGGATAGTAAATATCCGAAAAGAAAAAATGCTTTCCTAAAGCCAAGACTATCTTATTTTATGCACTTTGCAGTCTTCTTTATTGTCCCTGCTGTACAGGGCAGGAACCTCAAGTAGGCATTGTCTGCAGGGCCTACTCAGCAGAAAGATGGGACATTTGTCTTTTGTTTTTTAATTCTCACCCAAAGGGGTATGGTATTTATTGATTTTAGAGAGTGAGAGGAAGGCGGGGGAAACATTGATCAGTTGCCTCCCCATACATACCCTGACTGAGGACCTAACCCACCACCTAGGCATGTGCCCTGACAAGGGATCAAATCCAAAACTTTCTGGGGTATGGGACAATGCCCCAACCAACTGACCCACCTGTCCAGAGCCAGTGTCTTTTGAATTGAGGGTAAAGACAAGGAGAAACAGGAATCTTTCCGTTTTAAAAAATCCAAAAGAAAAGGTAAGATGACAAGCTTGAACTCCTGCCAAGTCTATTCTGGAGCATCCACAGGCCTCGACGTGTGCCCCTCCACTCTTCCCACACTGTGGTCCAGCCACACCGACCTCCTCCAGGTCCCCAAACACACAGCGCTCCACCCCACCCATTCCCCTGCAGTTCCCATCCCAGAACACCCCTTCCCACCCCTCCTTGCGCCAGGCCAGCATCCCTTCCCACCAATGTCCTTCTCAGGAGCCTTCCCTGACATCTCATACTACACTAACTGCCTTCCTTGGCATGTGAGCTTCTCATGACATGAAGCAATGTGATTAATTAATTCACAGTGTAAATATGTTTTCATATCTTTCCCCCACTAGAATTCAAACCTCAAGGAGATAAGAATTGCCTGATTTTTATTATCATTTTATTCCTAGAAACTAGCACAATGCCTGGAACATAATACTCCACATATGTTGACTGAACAGAGAAGAAAAAACTTTCTCTGGATCGTGACCATGCCCTCCTTTTGTTCACTTGTTTCTTCTCTGAGTATGTGTTGTATAATTGAGCAGTTTACATTCAAAGTGGTCCCATTTGAGAGTCAGGCAAAAGAGTCCCCAGATATTTCCCATGGGACATTATTAGCTAACATTCATGTAAACCCTAAATTGACAGAAAGTCAACAAATCTAAAGCCTTCATGGGTAACAACAGCGTTTAATTCACTGATATTAAAGGTAACAAAAGTCAGTTAGTTTATCCCAGACCAGAGAGAAAGTAGACTTGCCAGCCACTAGGATTCTAGTCATTCTTTTGTGGCATGTTAAAATCTTCCAACCATTTATTTATAATTAGGCACAGTGGGGAGCTAAAATCAGCTTTCCTATCTAATGCTTTGTCAGCATTGCTGTAAAAGTTTGGCACAGTGTATTGTAAAGCCTGTCACGTGATTCCTCTACAAATGGACAACATGCTCAAATTCCTTCCCGACCAGTTAATGCCAGGATGCTGGGGAGGGGGCGCTGCGGCAAACTGCGAGCCACCCCTCCTGGGAAGAGCAGTCTCCTGCTGCTGTGTTGAAGTGCGGATCCAGCGGGGTTGGGAAACCTCCCTATGTTTAAATGAGAGCCACTGTGTAGCCAAACAAAACACATCTCTAAGACAGATGCACCCCAGGGCCACCAGTTTGCTAATCCTGCTCTGTAATTCCTAGCTTTGTTCTTCAAGGACCAGGGAGCTGGCCCTGGAGAGAAATGCCACCTGGGCAGACCCAGGTCCTGTGTCGGGCAGAGGAAGTAATCACAGCCAGGTGGCATCTTCTTGGCCCAAAATTCAAAGGAAACTGCTTTATTTCCCAATCACCAATAATTTATCAGGCTTCACTTCCTGAGAACCAGGGTGGCGATAACACAGTCTTCAATTCATAATACCTATGAAAATCACCACTTTCAACTTGTATTTGACCGTGTGAAAGTCAAATACACTGGAGAAAGTTTCAATCTCATTCAACTTATTCCCCTTCCAATACAGCCTCTACCAGTGAAAGAAAATTGCCATGCTGATTTTTAATTTTAGCAATTCCATGTGTTAAGACATTTAAAAACACAGAACAGAAAGTAGGAAGAATAAGACATGTACCCATCACCAAGATACACAAACTATAAAAATGTTGCCTTGTTTCCTTCAAGTCTTTTCTTTAAGTAAATGAAATAAACTATTAGAAATGAAAGTAAAATTTCTTAGTCTCAATTCCCAATCTCATCATCTTGACTTTTCCTCAAGATCACATCTTTAAATTATACTGATCCAGTTCTTTTTACATTTTTATGTAAAAAGACACATATATGTGTATCAAACAGCACCTGTATTACATTATTTTATGGGATTTAATTAGCACAGATGTCATCATCATACTGTGTGCATCATTCTGCAATGTGTTTTTCCAGTCATCTGCGTGCCTGAAATATATTCACATGTAGAGGGAGACAGAGAAATAGAGGGAGGAGGTGGAGAGAGAGAGATAAACAGAGACAGAGACACAGAGAGAGAGACACACACCTTTAACTTCTTCTCTATAGTATTCTACCATATGACTGTATCTCATTTTATTTTTTTCCTCCACTGAATGATGGCATGTATACCAGGACATGGTATAAAATTTCCCCCCAAAATTATCACTTAGCAAAAAGAAGTAATTGTATGTGAGACTTTACAAAGTCTTTCATATTGTGGTGCAATTTTGCAATTACTTTATTCCAAACACAACATTTTTGGGAAAGATTCATTATCCAGAAATAACTAGGCAGTGTTCACTTTTGGTGCTGACAGAGGTCACTTAATGGACTCTCTCTTTAAAATGAAGAAAAAAGAAAAAATTAACATAAGTCAGGTAATTATTTATGAGTGTAAGACCTCATAATTGCAAGTTTCATGTGTCATTATACAGAAGCTGTTTAAAGATCATGTTAAATCAATACAGTAATTGATTGTGTATAGAGAGCAAATATCTAACTACAGGACAAATGAATACACCATAATGTTAGGAATATGGATTCTTGAGGTTGGGATAAAACTTACAGAGAACACGTTATTGATGAACAAAATACAGGGTACGCGATGCCCTGGGACCCCCTGGACACTGTTTACTCGACTCAGAGAGTGGTTCTTTGATCATGAGAACCTTTATGTCAAAGGCACATAGAAGAAGTTCAAGTCAAATCATTTTCTGAAATATGTAATTGCAGAAAAAGAACAACACTTCTAAGTTAATATTTAAAGTAATAGATGATGTCAAATATGTATGGTTAGCATTTTAAGCAAATAGCTGGATATTTCTTTTATATCCCTAAAAATTTATATGTTCAACTTGGCTCAAAACTTCTTTTCTTTCATTTTCTCTTTGAAAATATGGGAGCCATTCACTGTATTTTTGGAATTGCCTTATATTTAAGCACATGATAAACTGTTGCTAATTGTTCTTTACTAAACACAAAGTAGCAATGAACAGCCTGGCCTATGTTTCCTCCTTCACATAGCCAATAACAAGCACTTCCCTGGTGTGCATACCTGGAGGGAACACTGGCATATTACTTTCTTACTCTGAAATGTCTTTACGATCCTGTGCTTCTTCTCAAAGGACATTTTGCTCCCCAGGGGTCAAGGAGCCACCAAAAAATAGGCTGAAATTCCAGGTCAGGTGCTCTCTTAGAAAGAAGCCTGTCTAACCAGGGATCCCCCCGTAGCCCAGCACAGCACTCTGCGACACCATCCTCCCTCACAGTCCCCTCGTTTGTGAACTAGGGACCAGCCAGAGTCTCAGTCTCAAAGCAACATTCACAGGAACAAGTCACAGGGTAGACACAGAGCCCTGCCACTTACCTTCTCCATCTCTGCAGACCAGGTTTCCCTTCTCACTAGTAAGGAGTTCAGGTTCCAGAGCAAGAATCAGGGTATGGCCCCTAGGCACTCAGGCTGGAGGAGCCAGAGAGGTGCTAGCAGGTCTTGGCCATTTCCAGAGCACAGAGAGACCTGGAGAGGAAAAGAGGCCTTATTTTAAAGTAAACCCTCCCCTGATTGAGGTAAAGAGGGAACCTGCATGGGGATTTGAGAAAGGGGAGAAGCCATTCATGAATTGGAGAAGCAGCAGACCTAGAAGCAAAGCAAGGAGAAGAAACACTGCACATTTCTCCACAACCTTGCCAGCACTTGTTGTTTGTTGATTTGTTTATAATGGCCATTCTAACCAGTGTGAAGTACTGTCTCTTCCTGGTTTTAATTTGCATCTGTGTGATGGCTAGTGATCCTGAGCATCCTTTCATATGCCTCTGGGCCCTCTGTATGTTCTCCTTAAAGAAGTGTCTGTTCAGGTCCTTTACCCATTTTTTAACTGGATTGTTTGTCTTCCTGGTGTAGAGTCATGTGAGTTCTTTACATATTTTGTGTATCAAGCCCTTGTCCTAGGTAACATTGGCAAATATATTTTCCCATACGATTGTTTCCCTTTTCATTTTGCTGATGTTTTCTTTAGCTATGCAGAAGCTTTTTATTTTGATGAAGTCCCATTTGTTTATTCTTTCCTTTATGTCCCTTGCTCTAGGGGACCTAACAGTGAAAATATTGCTGCATGGGATATCTGAGATTTTCCTGCCTATGTTCTCCTCTAGGACTTTCATGGTGTTACAACTTAAATTATTTAAGTCTTTCATACATCCTGAGTTTATTTTGGTGCATGGTGTAAGTTAGTGGTCAAGTTTCATTTTTTTTTGCATGTAGCTGTCCAGGTCTCTCAACACCAGTGGTTGAAGAGGCTATTTTCACTCCATTTTATGCTTCTTCCTCCTTGGTCAAATATTAATTGACCACAGACACTTAGGTTTATTTCTGGGCTCTCTGTTCTGTTCCACTGATCTATGTGCCTGTTCTTATGCCAGTACCAGACTCTTTTGATTACAACGTCCTTATAATATAATTTGATGTCAGGAATTGTGATCCATTCTACACTGTTGGTGGGAATGCAGACTGGCGCAGCCACTGTGGAAAACAGTATGGAATTTCCTCAGAAAACTAAAAATGGAACTGCCTTTTGACCCAGCAATTCCACTACTAGGATTATACCCCAAGAACCTGGAAACACCAATTCAAAAGAACCTGTGCACCCCAATGTTCATAGCAGCACAATTTATAATAGCCAAGTGCTGGAAACAACCTCAGTGCCCATCAGTAAATGAATGGATCAAAACATATGGTATATTTACACAATGGAATACTATGCAGCAGAAAGAAGGAACTCTTACCCTTTGCAACAGCATGGATGGAACTAGAAAGTATTATGCTAAGTGAAATAAGCCTTGTGGTAAAAGACAAATACCACATGATCTCACCTATAATTGGAATCTAATCAACAAAACACAAGCAAGCAAAATATAACCAGACACATTGAAAGAAAGAACAAACTGACAGTAACCAGAGGGGGGGAGGGTAACAGGGGAAAGCAGGGGAAGGGTCAAGGAACATGTATAAAGGACACATGGACAAAGCCAAAGGGGTAAGATTGAGGGTGGGAGGTGGAGGTGGGTGGGGCAGGGAGGGGTGGGGGGAAAACAGAGACAACTGTACTTGAACAACAATAAAAATATTTTAAAAATAAGGAATAAAAAATAAGAAACACTGCTCAGTTCTCTATGTGGTGATTCTTTAAGTTTGTCCCTTGCTAAAGCCCAAGCTCAAAAGCTGACACATTTGATGTCCCATTGACTTTGTTCAATGTTTCAGGAAGTGCACACACCCACAAAATTAGGCTCCTTTAGAAAAAATCCCTGCTCTAGCAATCCTGGAACTCAGCGTTAGTCATGGGGTTGGAGTAGCAGCTCTACGTCTGGATCGTAATGGGGCAAGCTAACCTCTGAGCTTTGGCTTCATCCTCTCCAAAATGCAAACAATAATCCCTATTTTGTGGGGTTCTTATGAGCACTAAATGCCATAATGCATGTGGAGCACCTAGCAAAGTCTCTGTTACATTAATA
Organism: Anoura caudifer; assembly: GCA_004027475.1. NCBI lineage: Eukaryota > Metazoa > Chordata > Mammalia > Chiroptera > Phyllostomidae > Anoura > Anoura caudifer. The sequence goes on from PVKU01004405.1 coordinate 54,688, forward strand.
AGTATTAGATACAAGTAGGTAAGTATTCGATACAAGTTAGCTATATTTTCCTCTTTTCATTTAAAAAGTGACCAGAATAATAGTAATGGCAATGTTAATAGCAACACTAATGGTTTCAATCACTGAACATTTATTATTCCGTGCCACTGGGCTATGTCATCTCATTCAACCTTCACAAGCACAGTGTGAGCGTTACTTCATGTTCATTTTACAAATGAGGAAACCCAGACTCAAAGGTCCACCATGAGTGAGGGGCAGAAAGGGAACTCAAAACTAAGCTAAGCCAATTTCAAAGCCACTTTCTTTTGTATTTCAATAAATATTTTATATATTTAAGATGTACAGCTTATAATAACAAATAATTACTACAGGCTAGCCAATATATCATCTCCTCAATAGTTACCTTTTTTGTAATGAGAACACCTGAAGTCTAGTCTCTTAGTAAATTTCCAGTATTCAATGGGGTGTTATTAACTTAGTTATCATGCTGTGCTTTAGGTCTCTCAATTATTCTCCTCCATGACTGCAACTCCACATCATTTGACATCTCCTCATTTCTCCACATCTCTGCTGCAGGAAAAAACCATTCCATCCTCTGCTCCTACACAGTCTACTGTTTTAGATTCCACAGGTAAGTGTGATCATGTTGTTTTTTTCTCCTGTGTCTGACTTATTTCACTCAGCATGATTGTCCTCCGGGTTCATTCACGTTGTTATAAATCCGAAGCCTTTTCATCACAGTGGACCACCCTGCACAGCCTCTCCTGCTGCAGGGAAATCAGGGTGAAAACCATGTCCAGGAGAATCTGATTTATAAATGTGTCCCCAAGAGTGAGACAAAATTAAAATTAAAAGTCCCAGATGATATTGCCTTTCCAAAACTTCTAAATAATGTGGAGCTCAGGGGTTTTCCCACCTAAAGTCTCTGGGCAGTTGAATGCCCTCATCTTCCTACTTCACACAGTCCGCAAACAGAGGCAAGAGTGGGGCTCCACAATGGGCTGGCCATGGCCACCTGAGTCTCAGCCTCTCTCTCACTCACTCGCTCTCCTTCTTCCCTCAAGCAAAAATCAAGTTTCATTCAAAGACTCAGAGGATTCAGTTTACTCTCAGTGATTAAAGGATAAGCATGTACATGCTAAAGGAAGGAAGGAAGGAAGGAAGAAAGAAAGAAAGAAAGAAAGAAAGAAAGAAAGAAAGAAAGAAAGAAAGAAAGAAAGAACACTGTAGGAATCTGATTATTTCTGCTGTGTTTGGTATGAGTTTCATTTAAAAATGGCTATGTCTAACATACTAAAAACTGACTTGACACCAAAAAATAAAGGTCTCTGAAAAGACCTGGCCCTGAAGTATTTGAAGACCTGGTCCATTTTCCTTCCTTTTTGGTCTATTTTATTTATTCACCTATTTCTAAGCTCCCACCCTATGGGAAGCACTGGGAATCAAGAGCATTAGAGCATAGTCCTTACTAGCAAGCACTACCAGACAGGTGGGCATTAGCGCTATGTCAGAGGGAAGCAGAGACTGACATTACTTATTGATCTCTGCTCCATACCAGGCCCTGTGCCTTATATGTGTTATTTTCTTTAATCCTTACAACTCAACAGGATCCTTATTGTCACAAATATGAAACAGAGGCTTGGGGGACATGATTTATCCAAGATCACACATTTACTAAGTGACAAAGATGGAATTTAAATGCAGATGAGCCCAATTCCAGAACTTGATTTCTTTTTAAAAAAATTTATTTTTAGAGAGGGGGAAGGGAAGGACAAAGAGAGGGAGAGAAACATCAATATGTGGTTGCCTCTCATGCACCCCCTACTGGGGACCTGCCCCACAACCCAGGCATGTGCCCTGACTGGGAATCGAACCTGTGACCCTCTGGTTTGCAGGACGGCTCTCAGTCCACTGAGCCACACCAGCCAGAGCTAGAACCTGATTTCTTGATTACACTGTAATGCTGTCAAGAAAGAACAGTGAAGGACACAGAATCTGTAATAAAGGGAGGAGACAGTACCCTGAGTCTGAAAAATGGAAGGAATGGCCTAGGGAAAATAGAGGCAAGTGGCTTCCCCTACCTGCACTTGGGGAGGCTGTGAGCAGCAAGTGCCAGGGCCATGCAGAGCCTGGCACAGCAAGCTGGGAAGACAGAGTCTGGTCCAGAAAGTCAAGGAAAGCCATTGAATGAATTAAGCAAGGAAATTACATGCCTGCATTTTCTTTCTGAAAGATCACTCTGGCCACTGTGAAAAATATATCAAAGGTGGTAAAACTGAATCATGAGAGACATATCAGGCTAGTAACAATACCAATGATAATAATAGCTTCCAGGAGTCGATACTGCGATGATTCATGACAAAATGATGTGAGCCAGAGAGGCACTGCAGAGTACAATGATTATAGAGCCAGTAAGTGATAGTGTTAGGAAAAGATGCCCTCTCTTATTTGAAAAATAACATATTCTCATTTGGAGAAGTCTTTCCTCATTTTTTGCAATGTAGTTCTATGTAGGAATACAAACCAAAAGCCAGCTGGGCTATCTTTTCAACAATCATTCTTTTAATATGAAGTAAATCACTTGATTCAGGACAATAGCAAGGAAGAAAAGATCTTTCAGATTCATATGATTAATAATGATAAAATAATATATAAATACTTTCCTTAGAAATAATCTAAACCAGCATTGCTGGGGGAAGGAAGTAACTGTGGCTATAAAGGCAGCATAATGGATCCAGTGATTAAATAATTTTCTGTGTCTTCACTGCGATGGTGATTAAGCAGATTCATGCAGAAAGTCACACAGAACTAGATTCACATACACACACACACACAAATGAGCGCATGCAAAACTGGTGAAATCTGAATAGGTCTAGTAAACTGCATCAATGTCTATTTCCTGGTTGTGGTATTGTACTAAAGTTAGATAAGGGGTTACACTGAGGAAAACTGAATGAAAACATAGAGGGTCCCTGTATATTATTTCCTGTTACTGAGTGTGAAACTCTAAGTAAAATATCTCTAAATAAAATATTTTTAAATAATCCAGAATAATCAGTGGTTCTCAATTTACTATGAGTTATAGGGAGGATCTAGTGAGAACTCAAGACTCTTTACCCATAAAAACACACATGCAAAAATTTTTGCACAATTTTTAAAGTCTGTGAAGCCCCTAAAATTGCTATGTACCCCCTATACTTAGCCTCCATACAGATCCAGATGCAACACCAAGCAAGGTGGCGCTTCGTCCTTCCAAGGCCAGTGTTGCACTAGGAGCTTCCACCCAAGACTGCATTCAAACCCAGATTCCCACACTCAGAACCCCACGGCTGACCCTACCACCCCATTTAACCTCTCTGGGTCTCTGTTTCCTAATCAGTAAGATGAAGTCTATAGTTTTATATACTTTCATAAGGATTAAATGAGTTAATATACTAAAACACAAAAGTACTGGGCACATAATACCATAAGCATGCAAAAAATGTCAGCTGTTACTATCTCAAAGACTGCCATTTATCCGTTCTTTCAGTCTCTCCAGCCTCATCTGACCCTGTATTCCCATTCCTGTGCTGAGCTTGAACCCTAATTGCTCCCACCCCAGAACTTTAGCAGATGCTGTCCCCTTTCCCAACCACCTGCTCTCACCTTCATTTAACATGCTACCCTTTCACTTCCATCCCTCTGACCTCAATGTTCCACCAGGCTCTCCTCCATGCCCCAGGTATGGCCCTAACCCTTCCAGATGCCTGACCAGCATCTCCTGCAGCCTCTCCTGCTTAGACATGTTACAGAAAGGTCCCACGGCTGGATTAATTGGATCAACACTGAAGTTTTCATTTGCTACATGCCTTTAACAAATTAATCTGGCATGTAATAAAATATTATGAGACAGTTTCAGAATGGATATTGCAAATACTGCCATGTTCAATTACTCTCAAAATACACACACAGAAAAAAATATGAAAATCTGAACATGTAATTGCAGACTTAATTACTGCTCTATGATAACCAGAGCCAATCATACTGAATTTGTCAAAGCATTTAAACTAGTTATAAAGTCATTGTTTAATTCCAAAAAGGAAGAACACAGGACCAAACACTAACCTCAGTCTTTCTTATTTCCCCTGAGTTGTGAAGATGGCACAAGAAATGGTAGTTAACAGAAACAGAGCCAGAGGGCAGGGGGCATGTTGGTCAGAGGGTTCAAAGTTCAGTGACCCAGGATGAGTAAGTTCCAGAGGTCTAATATACAGCATGGTGATTGTCATCAATAACACAGTATTACATACTAGAAACTTAGTAAGAGAGTAGATCTTAAGTGTTCTCACCACAGAGGCACACATGCACACACACACAAACGTTAATTATGAAACAAAAAAATTACTCTTGTTATCCAAGTGATCATCCTGAAACTTAATATGGAAAGAACATATACACTGAGCCAAATGAGCCTGGTTTAGATCCTGGCTCCTGCTCTCTGGCCTTGGGCAAGTCATTTCATCTCTCTAAGTCTCAGTTATCCTAGCCGTAAGGAGACACTGATAATACCTACTTCACAGGGCTATTGTAAAAATGACAATGGCAATAATAGTAATGACCATAACAAACACAAGGAGGGGCCAAGTCACTGCCTCACAGCCACCCACAATGGTGGGACAGCTCTGGGAGACGGACCCAACACCTGGGCGGATGGCAGGGTTTCCACCTAACGGACCACCACCTGAAACTACACCTAAAAACACTGCCATCACCTGTCCTTTGGCTACTGCTTAGGGTGAGAAGGGCGAAGGCTTGGGGGTACATGCCTATAAGTGAGTCTCTGTGTAACTCTCTGTGCAGCCTCTTCATAGACAGCAGCTGCCTCCTGAGGCACATCTGGAGTTTGGCCGGGGGGGACTCCTGAGAATGAAATATCTCAGAACAAGGAACCAGCCTGGCCATTGGTCTGCCAAGCTGGAGTAACAGAACAAGCAGGACACCTGCAAATGTCCTGGGTGGGGACAAGTTCTGCATGTCTGGCTTGGCTTGAGCAGGGTTGATTTAATTTATGAATATAGATGTAGAAAACCCAAAGGCCATAAGAAAGAACTGGCACTTGTCAAGGGCCTACTACATGCCAGGAACTGCTGTGACCAAAGTTTCACCTGTGAAATGAGAATGACAATAAAATAATACCAACCTCTTGGGGTTGGTTAAAATTAAAAAAAAAAAAACAAACAAGATGATGCAAGAATGGTTAGAGCAGGATTTAAAATGGATCACAATTCTGAATCAGGTCTTAAACTTAATGGTTTATGAAGTACTTTAATGTTCATTATCTCATTGGAATTATCTTGAGAACTATAATTATGTATGAAATTTAACAAGCCTGTCATTTTACCTCAAAGACAGTTCACTTACTAATGAGTATTGATTGAGGGCCTACTATGTGTCAGATACTGTTCTCAGCACTGGAACACATCTGTGAACAAGGGAGTGTTTTTGATATAAGGAGTCTGATCCTGCAGTGGCAGATGTCAGCAACAAGTCCACAAGAGCTACAAAGAAAACAAAGCAATATATGACACAGAATAACCGTGTCTACTTTAGATTGAGTGTCCAACAAAGGACTCACTGAGGAGACATGCGAGCACAAGCCCTGAAGTCCTCAAAATGTCTTATTCCTACATGCTTGTTACTTCCTTGGTTAAACTATTGGCATATGTTTTATGTCACAGATAACAATCAAAAGGCCCGAGATAACCATTTATTTCAACCTTCTTTCTGCTCACATCTTTACCAGAGCAAGTTCTACATAACCACAATGATCTACTTTACTAAAAATGGTAATTTGCTCTAGATTACTACTTTAAACTTTCAGGTATCTTCACATCTATGTTTCCTTGAATTTTCCATTGGGCAAGTGAGGAAAATATACCTGGTCTCAAATCGTGCAGTGAGTGGGTGACTTAAACTCAAAACTACTGATTCCTAGTTCAATGCCCTTTCCAGAATATACTTCTAGTAAAGAGAATACCATTCAATTCAATCAACATGTATTAAGTATCTGTAGTTGCTTTGTTCAATACCAGTTAATAGATATTGCACAAAGTGAGAAAGACACACTTTGACCTTATCAAGCTCCCAGTCTAGTTGGGAAAACATTTCAATAATTAAATATAAATATAAAGAAAAGGCCAACATCTTGGGAAGTAAGAGACATGGTTTTAGAAGGGTAGTGTGTAACCTGGGCCTTGAAGGGTGAGTAGGGGTTTATCAAAGAGGCAAGGTCCAGAGGAAATGGGCCAGGTTGAAAGAGAAACAGAAAAAGCAGTAAGTTAGCAAGGCAGCAATCAGACTCTTGTGACTGAGGAGGAGGACCAAGAGTAAGTGGGGAGAGGCATAAGATGAGTCCAAGAAAGTAAACAGGGGCCAGCCTGTCCATGGCACTGAATGGCTGGCTAAGACAGTAGGACTTTGCTCAGTCCACATTGGAGCTCACTGGAGCACTGTGCACTGGTGAGCACTAACACACAGTCAGTATCTTAGGAAAGGCCTCTGAAGGAGCACAGAGAATAAGTTAAAGCCAAGCATGGCTGGTGGCAGGAGACCCGTTGTGATAGTTACAGTCATCTGAGGAGGAACACAGAGCTCTTAAACTAGAATGGTGCCAATCACAAAGGCAGATGACACTCCAGTTTGAGTGAAGAAATAATGGGAAGAGGAAAAAGCAAGTATCTGGACATCTTGTCTGTATCAAATCCCTCTCCAGATCTTGGTATAGTCTCGAAAGGGGTGTGTGTGTGTGTGTGTGTGTGTGTGTGTGTGTGTGTGTGTGTGTGTGTTTAACTGGAATTAAATGCTCTGAGAGAATATTGAAGCTCTGAGCTTCGATTTGGTTGTTGTCTAAGACTCCATATTTACAGAGACATTCCAGCCCTGAGCAGGTTCTTTGATCGACCCAAGTTATATGGGTGATGGTCATTCATTGCACATCCCCATAGCACAAATAAATCCATTCAAAGCCAGGAGCCATCCTGCAGGGCATTCATGTGCACCATCTATCTTAAGGTGTAGAAGAAAAGTCAACTAGGACAAAGTGACCCATAAAAGGCACCAGGAACTGGGAAAGAGTTTTGTTTAGGTTACTTAGAAACTGCAAAACTGTTGGGTTTCAGTTAGGTAGTCATAATTTCTGCTTTGGCTTCTGTACACCCAGCTTCCAATAAGGACACCTCAAGGCTAGAGTTATTTTTGCATCAGTTTCTCTACCTCCTGCTTTTGCCACATAGGATATGGCATCCAGAGAGCAATAAAAGCCCTGCCCAGCCAAGGTTCGGGGCCCAGAATTTGGAGGCTGCCTCCTCTGGGTCCGAGCGTGTAATAAAGCCTCACTCCGTCACCCCAAATCACGCCAGAGTCATTATTTTCTGAATTATTTTCCGTAACAAAGGAAGTCTGACTGAGACACCTCCTGATTCTCACCATGAGTTGTTAAGCTGGGTCTCTAACCTTTGACTGTTCTGACACAGGCTAAAAGGCTTTGCCCACTTCTTCATTTGCTTTCTCCTAATAGAGACTGTTTTGATAAGTGATGTGTAATTGCTGTTTACTTCTGGCTAGTGTCAAAGGCTGCACTTTGCTGAGTACATGTGGATTAGGCACTTTTCCCAAAAGATGAAAGTTCAAGGCTCTAACCTTGATAACTGAAGCAAAGAGCTAGAAAACAGTTTGGTAAATCTCATCCAGGACTAGCGGGTGTGAGTCCCTCTAAGCAACCCTCGCTTGGCTTGGCCAGAAGAAAAGGGAAGACGGAAGGATCTGGAAGGTAACTGCTCAAGGTGATGTGTAGCTCTCTGCAAACTGCATCAGCAAAGCCTTCTCCCTGGGCTCCGCAGAACTTCAGTGCTGGGTTTGCAAATACAATTCCTTGCTCTGCTGTAGAAAATGAATCATTGGAGCTTGGATCAATAATTTTATTTAGTTATAGAATAAGTCCAAATACCTACCCTAAATTGCTAAACCATCTACTGTCGAAGTTCTACTGTGAAAATTTTGATACTATAGGAAAAATTAACCTAATCCAAAAAGGACCTAGATTCAAATCCTTGCTCTGCCCCTTGCTAGCCAGGTGACCTTGAGAAAGTTACTTAGTGTCTTCATGCTTATTTGTTTGTTTGCTTCTTAAAGTAAAATGGTGGTAACAATAACAACTATCAACAAGATTGTGGTAAAGATCAGATGACAAAATATAAATAAAGCATTTAGTCCAGTGCCCAGCACATAGTAAACACTTGGTAAATGTCCACTGGTATGATTATCTTTCTCCTTCCCTCTCTGGCCTTATGCCTCCAGTGTGGTGGTAGAAGTGTGAGTGGTGGGATCAGCATTCTAATCCCACCTAGACCATTCACTAGGTGTGTGGTCAGTACTTTTCCTCATTAACAAAATAAGGATGTTAATAACAACACATCCTCATGGGGTTTGAGGAAGGATTAAGTAATACGATAGATGTAAAGCTGTTAGAATGAATCTTGACACATGGTACATGTTCAGTATGTGTCATGGTTATTATTATTATCCTTATCAGTATCATCAACACTATTTTCAACAACACCGCAGTTTAACAGCCAACACACCAGTGCTGTACATCATAATGTAAGGTGTGTGAATGATGTAATGGAGAAAGCATCTGTCTTATTTTTCTACAATGACTCCACAGGACCTCTCTCCCTAAGGATTTGCATGGATGTATGGCTAAGGCAATGACATCACAGGAAAAGGAATACACAGAAGGAGCCCTTATACATTTGAGCCCAGTATCTTGAGCTCAGATAGAGAAACTTATATATATAAGAATTGGAAAAACATAACATAAAACATTGAAGTTATCATCGATGTTTTCTCTAGTATTGTCAATGGTGAAAATCAAGAGAGGAATGTCAGGTTGAATAATCCTCTTTTAGCAGATTAGAAACAGAGCCTTTATTAGGCGTACACTTTGTTCAGTTTCACATGCAATGTCTCATTTATTCCTTACCACACCCTATGCAGAACATACAATTATGAGCCTTATGTGTGACTGTGGGATTAAGTGACTGCTCCAAGGTCACTCAGTTGTAAGAGGCAGAGTGGGCATATGTATTTCCCTCCTGAAAACTATATTCTCCATTTTCATATAAATATCCTCAAGTTATATATTATCAGTATCTCAGATGAAAACAATGGCAGATTCAATCAATAACGCCTCTTGGATTTTTTGTATTTAGGATTCAAAATATCAGTATACCAGAAAATACCTGAGTTGTCTATTGCTATTCAAAACACACATCCAGGTGACAAAAGGACTGAATGATTACCTTTCCACCTGCATGTCTCAGATACCCAAAAGCTGTTCAGATAGCCTTGCAGGGGCTGTCAACTAATGAGCTCAGCACCCACAGAAACGTCCAAGCGTGACGATCGATCCCATGACTGGGGAGATGCTACTGCGCTGGCTGGGAATTTGGACTTCATTTTTTAATTTACCTTCTAATATTTAAGAGTATATATTTTTTAAGAATCCCTTAACCATATGATTTTGCCAAGGCTTTTACCTGTTAATAGGTATCGCAAGTCTCTATGAAGGGACTAGAGCATACACCATTCACTCAAATTACTTGATCACCGAGTCTGGGAAAACACTGGTGCACTGGAAGGGGCACAAGCCATGAAGGCAGGCAACTGCACCTGGCTCCCACCTCATCAGTAAACTACCAAACTTGAGTCCTCACTTTCTCGTTTGCAAAACAACAATAATTAACCTAACCAACCTACTTCAATTAAGCAGGATAATAAATGCAATATAACTGGCTCATCATGGTAGTAGCCCAATAAACATTAGTTTCTTTTGGGGGCTAATAGAACTATGAAGACCAAACTGACTCGTACTGCAGGAGCAGTCAAACAGCCCACTTCCTACCACTTTTACCTATAGGACAAGTCTCTGTGGTATGACAAAACATCTCCAGCCTGTAACTGGAGTCAGCTCACTGTGTGAGGTGACTTGGAAAGACTTTCTCCCTAGAAGAAATGTCAGTTCATCAGTATTTTGCTATTTCCCTGATCTAAAACTAATATTTCATATTTTTCTAACATCTTATTTGTCTCACAGGGTTTCCAGGCCTCCTTTGACATAAGGCCTTTCTTCTGGGCAGCATTTAGCAAGTTTATCCCTGCCTTCCACAGAATTATAGGCCCTCTGTAGCTTTGGGATTCCCAGAGGCCTTATTTCTAATATAGATATGGGCCTTTTCACCCTATGTATCCCCTTTAAATGCAATTGATTCAATCATACTTGAACTTGTTAAAATTCACTTTGCTCTTAATTTAAATGGCTCTCTCTGCACATCGGTTTCATCTTGTTCATTTGCACCTATCCTTTCAAAGAGTTTTCATGTCCTTAGATATCTGCCACAAGGCAGATATTTTTAATTACTATTTTACTATAACCCAGAGAGTGTAACTGACTTGCCCAGGGTCACACAGCTGGTTAAGAACACAGTGAGATGCAAGTGCATGTCTTCTCAGCCTAGTACAGTCACCAGTCATCAGAAAAACTCAATTCAATAAATATTTATTTTGTACTTCATATATATAACACAGCAGTAGATTTTATTGCCCTCTCCAATATGAGATTTTTTAATTATTATTTTTCAAAGGGCAAGCTTCCTGAACTTGTTTTCAAAGAGCTGTTCTCACAATTGCTTAATTTCAAGGAAAAGAAGTCTACTGGGACATGAAAAGAAGTGGGATGGAAGAAACAATGAGGCGTGCACATAGTTTCATAGCTGCCAATGTTCTACAGATCCCATATCTGACTCTGCTTTCAGAGAAAAGATCTTACTCTAAAGACAGACCACTTGGCCTCACCCATTCATCATATCCAGTCATTTCAATCATTTCTTCCAGAATAATAGTTTATTTCCCTTTATCACTTCTTCCTTTAGTTCCCACATGTGAGGATGGGCAAAATTATGTTCACATCCATTTTCTGGTATGGTATTTAAAGGTCTGATATCTAAAGGGCTTGACATTTCCATTACAACCAATTCTTCTGAAACTAATTTGAGGGGCTAAGATGGCAGACTGGGCCCTTGCCTTATGTTTAATCAAGGTTACTTAGATGTGCTGTGAAATGAAAACACCAAGTTTGCATTGGCCTTGTTTCCACAGTATATGTCTCATTGACTAAAACCAAGCTCTTTAAAACTGAAGACAGTATGAAGGCTTATATTTCTCTCTATTGTCCTGTTAAGAGAGGCAGAGGGGCAGCTCCACAAAAACAAATGGGTTTGAAAATTGCTGAGGCATCCTTTATCACTGCAATTTCCACAAGGTTATAAAAGTCATGCTTGGATAAAATCTTGAAAGGGCCAAAGCAATGATCTAAGAAATGAATGCAGATAAGCCTTCTTCATTTTAAATTATGAGAAGTGGAACTGGAATAGAAATGATATTGCTGCTCAAGAATCTGAAATTAAGTATGTGATTTTGCTCATTTGTATACAACAGGACAATGAATCATTTTACGGATTCAATGGGTTTGAAATGTAGCTGCCAAGACCTCTCATCCTTGCTGATGTTGGTTGGCACTGGTGAGTGAAGGCCTTTACTTCTCCATGATTTTGCAAAATGTTCTAATGTGTCCATTGCTGTCTGTAAGGCACTCTCGCGTTTATTTCACATGTGAGGGGAAAGGCTGGTGATTGTATTCTGTGTCTTTCAAAGATCAGGAAAAAGAAAAGCTACAGTGTCCTCTCTCTTTGAGCCAGTAAGGAACAGGCTACTTCTGTGGCATTCAAGGCAATTAACTTGGCCCTGGCCTCTTAGAGGGTATTATAAAGTATTTTCTTGATTGCCCACATGACAATAAGGACACAGGCATTTATTTCAAGGCCTAAAAGATAATAAAGTGACTCAAAGGGTGAATTTTTTTAAATGACATGTACTTTTTATCTCTTCTCCAGTTTCTTTTGCTTTCTATTCTATGGGCACTTTGGTACAGGAAGCATTCCTGAGAGTACTCACAGCATGTTTAAATGGGAAGGGAGGGAGGGAGGGAGAAAGGAGGGGAAGAGAAATCTAAGAACTCTATTGTGAAGGAGAGACTTAAACATCTAAAAATTTTGCTCAAAATGTTTTTAATTATGAAATAACACTGTAGGTAGAAAACTGATAAAAAGAGAATTAAGTTGGAAGAGAATGAAAATCAACTGTAATCCCACCTCTTAGAGATAACGGCTGGCCCATTTGTTAAAGAAAGTTTTCTGTGCATAGTTTCTCCTTACCAAAATTGAATGGGATTATCTAAATGGCTTTGTAACCTTCATGTTTCACTCCATAATGCATTTGGAGCCTAAAGGAGGGAAGGAAACCAGGGAATATAAGCTCTAGAGACTAACAGGAGATTAAATGGGAAAATAAAGAAGGATTTAGAACTATCAATGGACTCCTATATAATTGCAATTGTGAGTTTCTCCAAGTTTTAGGGACATGATTAGAGGAGAGAGGAGTTCCATATATAATAGATAAGACTACACTTCTTTTAAAAACTCAATCTATCCAACCTTTTCTCCAGTGAATTCAAAGCTATGAATGTCCACCGAATACTTTTAAGATGCACTGCCCAATAAGATAGCTACTAGCTACTAACCACAAGTAGCTATTTCAATTTAAATTTATTAAAATCAAATTAAATTAAAATATTATTCCTAAGTCATACTAGCCACATTTCCAGTGCTCAATAGCCACATGGGGAGAGTGACTATGGCAGTGGACAAGGCAGGTGACAGAAGAGTTACATCATCACAGAAGGTCCCAGTGCACTGCACTAACTTAAAGCATTCAGCCACTAACACCACTGGAGTACCAGAAGAGGGTGTCTAGCTGGGTGTTCCACCCTGTCTGCCATCATTCACAAGCTTCTTATTTCTGGAAGTAGGTGGTGTTAGATTATTCCTACTTTCATTTATCCTTGCTTATAATTCATGCAGTTACCTGGAGAAATGGGGAAGCCTCCTTGCCTGGATGGATGGGTTGTGCTGTGTTCAGTGGCATCCAAAGACAGAGGAGTGCCTCAAGCAACCAATCTCTCCAGTGCAAAGTTTATTGATATGAGGACACAGTTATGAGCTTCAATGAATGGAGCAAATTTTTGAAGCCCTTGCTAAAGAAAAGATTTATAAAGGCCATTTCCTACTCAAATGCACATATTCCATCAGCAGAAAGCCCCACTGCATAACTCAGTAGACGTGACAGCATCACCACAAATCATCCAGACCAATCACACAAGAGGGATCAGGGGAGCCAAGTAGCAACTTTCCCTGCAGAAATCAGAGAGGCAGAACACGGGACATCCAAGGAGTATAAGGCAGTGAGAGAAGAAACTGGAGGCAGAGTAAGGAGTTGCCCTCAGAGATAGGAGGACGACCATGTCACACTACCTTCAAAAGAGAGAGGCCTTCCTCTGCCCTCTCTCCACTGGAGCAGGGCTGCCTGACTATAGTGGGTTCTTCAAACTCCCTGATAATTTGCTCAGCTCTCCCATCTCAAAGAGAAACTATTTTGTAACCAGAGATGCACTCCTTGCCTTTTGAGGAAAGGCAGCAGTGTTTTCTAATGGCTGAGGTCAGATTGGTAAACAGAGCCCCACTGAGTTAATTAGGGAACGTCCATTCCCAGTCCTTAAACAGTTTCATTGTGCAGACCTACATATAGTCAAAGAGCACCAGCACACTCTGGGCCAGGAACTGACGATGGCCACTTTTCCCAAGGGGTGTGCCACAAACCATTCACGTTGGAAACAACTGTGAATTTGGGTAAAAGCACAATCATGTTTTTGACACCATCCAGACCTATTACATCACTGTCTGGGAGTGGAGCCAAAAATCTGTATTTTATAAGTACCCCAGGTGACTCTCCTGCACACTGAAATTTGAGGACTGCTGGACCAGAGGGCTCTTTCATTTCCTCCTATGCCACCCCACCCTGCCTTGCTTCCTCCTTTTCCTCCTCTTCCTCTTTCCTGGAAAATGGAGAATATACTCCCAAACACAGGAAAAATTTTATGTCTGATGTAAATACATTATAGCAATTAAAGCATTAATAAATATTTGTTGAATTATATTCACAGAAATGTTTATAATACTATTTACTATCGTTAGTAAATAATAACTAAATGCCTCATAATAGTAATACTGTTAATTATGATAAACCCACTCTATGGTTTTTATGCAAGTATTAAAATATGTTTGCAGAAAGTTCTTAATAACTTGGGAGAAAGTATATTGAAGTAAAAGAATACAATATTATTTATGAGGTATGTTCATAACTATGAAAAATATTAATACTACATGAAATAACAGTACAAAGAAATAAGCCAAAATGGTAATAAAAGTAGTTACCTCCAAGTAATGAAATTATGCTTGATTGTTTTTCCCCTTTCTACTTTTCTCTGTTTCCAATTGTTCAACTAGCATGCAAAAATGTATAGTTAGAAAAAGTAAACTAAAGTAATACCACTTGAAAAGTCGACAGCGCCTTCTCTGTTATTGCACTGTGTTTTGGAACACAATGACTGTCATCTCAGCCCTCACTTCTAGGTACATAACTCATCTGTACTCACTACAGTTGTTGGAATTAGACTCCTAGCTTTAATATTCTGCAAGTCTGGTTAGCTGAGTTTCCCTATATTTTTCCATCCATCCATAAATTTAAAAAAAGAAACTTAATGAGACATTCCTTATTGACAAGTCTTACAAACAATATCCGAGAGCTACCATTTGATACAAAAATTCCACTTCCAGAAATACTCACACAAGTGCACAAAGAACCTTCTCACACCAGTTCCTTGCAGCACTGTCCACAGACCAACACCAAGGTAAGTTACAGCCCATCATCCAAAGCAGCAGCCTGCAATGGTAGAGACAGATGAATCGCACTGTATCTATCAGTTAAACTTCTTGCTCTATTCCCAGGCTCACCAAGCAAACTGCAGATAATAATTTGGTTTTGTGTTGTGAGGTAGAAATGTGCTGATTAGAAGACATATATACCTAGTTCCCTTATAAATTATATTTCTTAACATAAACTAATACGTTGCATTCTGATTTCTCATACATTAGTTGCTTGCAAATTTAGTTCAATGGAGTCCACTCTAAAGACGGGAGGGTCACCAGAGCCAAGTTTAGGACCCTAGCCCATTACTGCCACCCTCTGGAAATGTGTCTGAGTGACCAGCTGGCTTTCCAAAGATAAAGCCCGGCCCTCTATAATGATTTGTCCCTCTTCTGCCCTCCACAAAATTAAATAGAGTTCATGTTAAGTTCACTGGGTGTACACTGGAACCTTAGTGAGGTCTTATTATGTTAAATAACAGAATTCAAATTGCTTACATTTTTTGTCAAATCATCTTTCTCTCTAAGAGCAAAGATGTCAAGAATTGTCCAATTTGGAGGAATCATTAGTGACCAACAAGTTCACAGAGAGGTGAGTTGAGACCCAGAATGATCAATAAATTTAATGAGGGTGACAAAGGGCCCTACACAAACTTTAGCTGCACTGAATTCCAGTAGGGGTGTTCACATTGAGTTGGATTTTCTTTCTTCAAACCTACACTCTGATAACTATTTGCAAGTACAAGTTCAATTTGAGGCCAATGAATTCATACAGAGCTCAAAGAGAGTTTAGAGAGTCAGAAAATTCTTTGTGAATTAGGTCAATAAATTTAGCACTGAATCATTGACATCAAAATGACAGTCACCTTTCAGGTGGTTATTTTTTTCCTTCAGAACACTTTCCTAGTCCCTAGACATCAGAGAACATCAGAATTGGAGACAGAGGTCAGCACATTAAATGGCAAATTTACTTAAAGAGTTTTCTGAGATCATAAAATCAGAGAATGGGAAGGAATCTTTGGGATCATCTAGTCTATTCTCACACTGAAGTATGGAAACCCCTGAGCTGTGAGGCAGTGGAAAGTGAAGGCATGGGGGCTTGGGTTATACTCAGTGGTCTTTAAACATTACTTTTACACTGAAGTAACCATGCATGTATGACAGGGTAGAAGACAGACAACAAGTACAGCAACAAAAACCCTACTTTTCAAGGTAAGACAATAATTCAAAGGAATTTTACCTGTGCTAGACATTCCCAACTGCGGTCAAAGTTCTCAGAGGACCTGAACACTTTGTTCTATTTTAGTGAAAGAGTTCAACCAAACCCCAATCCAGTATCACTTTACAGATGTGAAAATAGGATCAGAGAGGGAAAGGGCCTCAGCCAAGGTCACACATCAACATTAGGAACTGAATCAAGACTGTGCAACAGGCTTTCCTGCTGTCCAGCTGGCTGCCTCTGAATATCAGCAGCTATTCCACACTGGCTCAGCACCCTCTCCCAAAAGAGCACCTTTCTCCACATGATTGAATGTTTTCATAAAAGGAAAACAAACTTCAGTGTCATGATAAATAATTTTTATTAGGCACACTCAGTAGTTCTTCTGTTCCTCAATGTTATTCCTACAACGGAGAAGTGAAAAGCAAAGTAGTACTTTTGACTTTAAAGATATCTGGGTTCTGCCTCACAGGGAAGGTGTTTGCCTCCCTATGAAGGCAGCATTT
This sequence comes from Anoura caudifer, assembly GCA_004027475.1. Taxonomy (NCBI): domain Eukaryota; kingdom Metazoa; phylum Chordata; class Mammalia; order Chiroptera; family Phyllostomidae; genus Anoura; species Anoura caudifer. Next base: position 71,328 of record PVKU01004405.1, read on the forward strand.
CCCGACCTATGATCCACACATCTCCCGAGTCAGAATGACCTGTGATGTTTGTTCAGTATGCAGACTCCTGGGCCTCATCCTGCATCCTTACCAACTGACAACCTCTGGGGACAGAGATAATCAATTAACATACAGGGCCAGGCAGAAGTAAGGCCTGCTTGAGTGTAGTTGGTAGGGTAATAACTCGGGTGTAACGATTTACAGTTTTAACTTGAACACTTCACCTAAAATGTCAAATGTGTTTGAGTGTGATATTGTTATGTTACAGAATTACTTGCCTATGATTTTGTAATAAAAGATTTTATAATAAAAAAGGGGTGTTATTTGTGCAGGACCCTGTATTTTTCATGGACTTTAAATTGTGGCTCTTTATCCATTTAGTAAAAATTCCTGGCATTTGCAAGTTCCCCCAGGTGGTTCTTACACACCCATAGATCATAGGGTGCTAGTTTTTCCAAACACTAAGGAAAAGGAGAGCGCAGGCAGGGTAAAGTGATACACTAACATCTTACATTCATAAGGCTCATATGGCAAAGCACATCCATGCCCAAGCTCCCCATCTGACTAAAAACTTATCTGGGCTTGGGAGAACAAGGGAAGCTGTCTGAATTTGCAGATGAAGGAATGGGGATCAGCTGATCAAATGGGTTTTAAACTAAATGTGAAAATGGAGGAAGAAAAAGCATCCACATAAACACCCATAAAATAACCACAGCAGGTGTAATAACAAGTTCAATGTGAGAGATGGACAGGGAGGTGGGGATAATTCCTGTGTCTGCCAATCTCATTCATCTTCCTCTTCCTTATAAATAAGTTTGAAATAACATTACTTCAGATAAAAACAAGTTTTCACAAAATATGAAATATAATAACATGTTATCAGTGCATGATATTATGATTATACTTACAATTTTCCACACCTTCTGCCATTGTTATAAGTGACATGACATCAAGGAAATAACATAGAAGCAAAAAGAAAACATTGATTTTTACAAGAAACTAAGAGGGAAACAGGAAATAAGCTGAAAACAATTACCTTAACATTTAGTATTTTTAACAAATGCAAAAGAATCACTCATAAGAGAAAACTTAAAATTAAAACATAGGTGAGTAAACGTGATCACAAAGACTTACACAAAATTTGGAGGAAAGACATTGCAATGTGAAGACAACAGGTTATGTGTGTCCCCTTCCAAGACCAGACTAGCAAAGAGGAAAGTAAGGAACAGCGGTGTGGAAAGTCACACACTTGAAGAAGAATAGCACTGGGAAGCAAGTGGAAAGAAGCACCCAGGAAGAAAGGGGCTGGGCATCAGAGGGCACCAAGGTCTGGGCAGAAGGACAAAATGGTCAGTCCGCTCCTGACATGAGTTTCTTCAACCACAGGACCGCTGAGTGTCAGCGCTGAGGTGTGCTACTTCCTAGTAGATGCCTTTTCATCTCAGCTGTTTTTCACTAAGATCTGAAGAAACTCCCATTCTGACTTAGGTGAGATGGACCCATACCAACGATGGAGAGGAGAGCAGCACAAAGCCACCAGAGGAGGAGAAACAATTCAGCTACATGGTGAAGAGTATGAGCTCTGAGATCTGGAACAAGCCCACCTTTCCATCCCAGAATGTCCATTTTGTTAAGAAGGGACTAATGCTACCACATGGGCTTTCCATGAGGATTAAATGGAATACAGGTGAAATACTCAGCATAATGTCTAGCACATAGTAAACTCTCGATCACTGCTAGCATTCTTGTTTGACCTCAGGAAGACATCTTCAAACAAAATAGATTTTGCTTTGGTCTGGGCTCTAAAAATTGGCAAGCTGATAAGAGCACTGGAGAAACCATCCATTATGACCCAACTGTATTTTCTTAATACTCATGGAAAAAGTCCTCCCAGGAGAGTGACATGGCTTTTTCATTCTAGATCACAAAAGTCTCTGAGTGTAAAACAAACAGGCTGTTAACAATGCCCTTTGTACTCCTGTAGCTCTAGACTCAAAGGCCACTCATACATGTCAGGACTTTCCTCAGAATGACAAGTTTTCTGTTGTTTCTATAATAAACTTGCATCAACTGTGCAATAAAAAGTTGATTTAAAAGTAATATAAGAAAAGAAATAAAATTGACTTCAAATAAATAATGCATTTAATTCTTTTTCTATCTGTACTCTCCTGAAAGGATAGTTGAATAAACTTAAAAATTGGTACTAGCATGTCTGATAAGATTTTTGTACTTATCTGCAAAGTTGCAAAGAATGAAAATGAAACCGTATAACAAGGTAGATGTAATTATATGCTCAAATTAATACCTACTCTCTACCTCAAATTCCACTCAGTCTTTTCTATTCGGTGCCTCATGTTGGCTCAGTTTTATCACTTCTTATAAAAATGCATCTGAATAAATGAAGGGAACCAAGCAGCCTTTCATCAGGGTGCAGTCATACAGAGATCATCTGCCAAATGCAATGTTCCTTCCTTTTTGAGACCCTGGAAACATTTTCACCATTTGACATGCAAGAATCTTCTCCCTTAGAACAATCAGCACAGAGAGAAGGTGCCATAATCAAGAAAACTAACCCCCTTCCTAAAAGCCATCTGTGTGTAACGACTCCCCATAGCAACAGTACAGTCATAAGCAATCAGGCGGGTTGCTCAAGCTAAGAGAAAACAGAAACCACAGAATTGAGAATTATAGAACAATAAAGTTAGTCTGGCCACAGGAGATCTAAAATCACCCAAGTCATAAAATGTGGAATGATAAATTTGTGTTATTTCATGCTTATGAAAGTTAACATATTTACCAGCTAATGCTAGATTCTCCACTCCCTTTCTTTTGTTTTGATTTAAATACTAAGCAATACAAACATTTTCTGTTCCCTTAGCTTAATTGGTAACTAAATACTTGGATTGGTTAGAGGCCTGAATCACAGGAAGAAAAGGGAAATATTTAAAGAATTCCTCCACAGCTCTGAAATTGCTCTCACCATATGGATCTCCATCATAGAATTTTAGAATCATAGAAACAAGATCATCATAGAATTTTACTGTTGTGAGTCTAACCCTCTCATTGTATAACTGGGAGGATGAACTTCCTTTCTCCCCTTTGTCATCCTCCCAACCTCAACCTACTCATCTTGCCATGTCCCCTATTTCAGGGAAGGGCATTTGCCAGCACCAGCAACCTGAACATCATTTCAGTTCAGTCCACCTCTAAATCTCTTCTTTGATATCCACTTCCATCTATCCCTGTTGTCTCTGTGCAGACCACACCATCATCAACTCTCCCCCAGATGACTGTGGTTGCCCTGCCTCCATCTTCCCCACCTGCCCAATCTGTACCCATTCATCAGTCTGGAAGCCAGACAATGCTTCCAAAGAGCCAACTGCATTTTTCCCCTGTTACATTCTTTGGTGAATTTTGTCCCACTCTAAAATGACACCTAAAGCCCTGGCCACCTGGCCCAGTTGGTTAGAGCACCCTTCTGTTCACTAAAAAATTCCAGTTTGATCCCCCTTCAGGGCACATGCCTAGGTTGGGGGTTCAATCCCCAGTTGGGGCACATACACAAGGCAACCAATCGATGTTTCTCTCACACATCAATGTTTGTCTGAGTGTGTCTCTCCCTCCCTCCCTCCATCCTTCCTTTCTTTCTAAAATGAATGGAAACATGTCCTCAGGTAAGGATTAAGATTAGTTAGTTAGTTAGTTAGTTAGTTAGTTAGTTAGTCAGTTAGTCAACTAAAGCCTAAGGTCTGTAACAGACTCACAAGACCCCTGATCACCTCCTCAACCACATCTCTCCCATAGCCCCCCATCTTTCATTTAATTCCTCAAATACAACATATTCCCTCTTACATTCTTACATTCTGCTCCCTCTGCCCCAAATACTCGTCTCCCTCTCCCTCCATGGCTAACACCTACTCATCATGAGTTTGCAGCTTCATTGTCCCTTTTTGCAGAAAACCTTCCTGACCATTCCTGCAGATGCAGTCCAGCACCCCCATAATGTGCTCTTGAAACTCTCACTATCACTATAACAAAGCACTTGCCCTGCTTCACTGCTATTGTTCATTAGGTCTTTGTCTTCTCAGCCAGACCGTGAGCATTATGACAGCAGGGACCAAGTCTGTCTTGCTCATCCTCATCTCCTTAGCTCTTGGGATACTTTCTAGAACATAAAATCTGTTTAAATTGTACTTCTTTAATTATTAATTAATTTATTTAAGTAGTTGCTCAAATTCCCAGTGAACTAGTAATTATGTTTAGGATTAGATAGCAGACTAGTATTTTCAACTCTACTAAACTTGGGGGATATTTTATTTTTCATTTAGGGCTTTTTTTTTATTCAGTAATATTATATTAAATGTTAGGACACAAATAACCATTGAATGTTACTTTACAGTAAAAGTATACAACATTTTATTGGTTAATTCTAAAACCTATCCTGGAAGCAGGTAATTTTTATAAGCTCATTTTAAAAGATGAAGTCATTTTCTTCCATCTTTACTTTCTTCCTTCTAATTCAGGAAAAAAAAAAACAGGGGTCCTACCATAGGGTTGGAGAGAGCTGGGACATCTACTCAGCAGAGGTTGGACCTGAACAAGAAAGGATTCCCAAGGGGAGAGCAGACCAGCAGGTAATGAGTTTGCCTACGGTTTGAGGAATTAAGCAAATAAGTAAATACAGGGTCTGGCAGAAGTACTGCCTGCTTGCGTGTGGTTGGTAGGGTAATAATATGGATGTAATAATTTATAGTTTTAATTTGAACATTTAACCTAAAATGACATATGGTGTGCTTGAGTGTGATATTGTTTATTACAGAATTACATGCTTATGATTTTGTAATTAAAAGGGGTGTTATTTGTGCCAGACGCTGTATATTCAGGAGGCAAGTTTCTCACTGCTGAAGAAGAAAAGGACATACACAGAAAGGGGGAAGGAGCCCATGGTGTGTCAGTGTGGCCTCTTGGTGTTCAGTATAAGACCTGGGACAGGAGCAACTGTGATGGTTGAGTGACAACAGGAGAGCCTTTGAAGTGAGGACAGACTGAGCAAAGGGGAAGAGGGGAAAAAACAAAGGCTGGGGCTTACTCACAATCACAAAAACAGGACCCGAGATACTTCACAAGTTATTTAAGTATTCAAAAGTTTAAGTTTCCACACATTAAAAAAAAGGACTTTAAGCCCTGGCTGGTGAGGCTCAGTGGATTGAGAGCCACCCTGCAACACCAAACGGTCACCGATTCGATTCCCAGTCATGGCACATGCTTGGGTTGTGGGTCAGGTCCCCAGTAGGGGGTGCATGAGAGGCAACCACACACTGATGTTTCGCTCCCTCTTTCTTCCTCCATTGCCCCTCTGTCTGAAAATAATAAATAAAATCTTTTAAAAAATTAAAAAAGGACTTTAAGACATTAACACAATCACTCTTCCAAATTTTAATGACATCAGAAATATCCAAATAAGAAACTGGCAAACCAAGGGACAAAATTGAATCTTGTCAGCACTGAATGAAACAGCCCAGACTAAATATAATGATTCCTAATTGTTGGTGTCTTCAGCTCTAGATTTATTATCAAAGATTAGCATCCCAGCATAAAGAAATAAAATGCTTACTATTTTTTCTTGAAGGAATTTACCATGATTTTAGGTACGTGGCTCTTGTGGGTTTCTGTTTATATTAAGTTGCATTCATATGGAAGTTTATGTCAGTGATTGGAGTGTAAATACCATTGTCATGACCATGTCCAACTACACAAATATTCTCTTTCTAGCAGTTAGAAACTACACTAACACTGCTGAAAATAAATATTCCTGCTAAAATTGCTGTAAAACACAAAAATACTAAACAAAGATTTGCATTTTATTTATTATTTGTAGTTAGATGAGTCAAGAGAAATCTTGTCCAATTTGTAAATGTACATAAAAACTAAAAATGGAGACATCTCCTTAATAATTAACAAAAGCGTTATGTCCCTCTTGCCCAATGCTTTTGTCCTCAGGTTGCAAATCTCTTAACTTGGTGACTGAGTGACTAATGATCGAAGTTGCTGGGGAAGCTCTGGTTTCTTCCAATTAAAGAAAATTTACCTTTGACCAATATCATGATCATCCTCTTTTGGAAAAGTGTTACTGCAGTAATGGAAAATATGTTAGGAGGGAGATGCTTACCCACCGTACCAGTAAAGGTCTTGGTAGAAAACAGATGGCAGACTCCAACTGGGTGATTAGAGATGAGTTTAAAAAAGAATCTTTACACAGGTGTAGGCAGAGTTTAGAAAAATCAACAAGGCAGAACCCCAGGCAGAGCCACAGCATGAAGACTGAGGAAGGCAAAGTGTGATTTAGAATCCAGAGAGAGTGGGCATGTGCAGAGGGCAGCTTGACAGGAACTGGGACAGAGCCAACTCATGGCCCAGCAGAGGGAAGTAAGAGGCATAAATTCCCCAATCTCAACCCCCTCCTGCCCTCTGGTCTCCCCATTGCCCAAGTCCCTCCGGAATCTGGAGAGTTTGCTGATACAGTGTAGGTCATCCTGCCCTGGCAGAGACCACACAACATCCAGCACCCCCCTTTCAAGTATCAGAATGCTGTGGACAGTGAGGCATGGCATGCCTTAACTCTCCACAGAAACACAACTGAGTTTTGAGCTTTTTGTGGAGGGCATGGCAACCACCTCCAGATCACATGTTTTGTAACACTGTTTTATAATATTGTAACAGTCATTTGGGAGGTATTTACCGACTTGGGCTGTCTGGCATCCATCTGCCCCCTACTTGGTATGAGCACTCAGGCTTTTGTGAAGGTGCCTACCCTGTCTTCCTCTAGCCCATATGTCTGAGAAATGCTGGTACTGCTCCAGACTTAACAACAGGGAGAGGCACAGGAGTATCTGTGACCAGTGTAATCATATCCCTCAACTAAAGCTGACTCTCAGGAATAGGTGTGGACTAAACTGATCCAAACAAACTGCATCCTGTTGACTCCTGGAGAAAGAGACATATTTCCCTAGCATAAGCAAGCAAGCATGTATTGTTAGGGCCACAAGTGGAGATGCTTGCTGAAAATGGAAGCAACACCAAAAAAGGTAAGAAAAACCACATCCTGTTCTTACCAGATCACATCTCATCCTATCACTGTTCTTTTCTATAATGCCAGATAATACATGCCATTTAGTGTTTGCATCAGGGTTTCTTTTGTGACAGCTGAGAGGGGTCTTGTCATACAGTTGACTGTATCATGGCTCCTGGGCTCTTAAAGCAGAAATAACTACTTTCTAGGTAGCCTCAATTAATGTTCTTGAAAATGTCTGCTCATGGCATATCATTAATAACTAAGCAGCCTATTGAGAAGCCTTTATATGTTAATACCAAAAACTATTTTAATTATAAGAAATGTTTAGATTGGCCAATGGTAATTTAATGAATTATGAAAATATTCTTCCTCCTACATTCTGAAAATATCTCCTGAGGACTCATTATGTAGTAAACACTGGAGACCTAGAAATGAGTAAGACACAGCATCATCCAAGAGTTCACTTGAATTTAACAAAGACATATCAAGAAGCTTATCTTACACAAAGTGATATAATCAAAGAATACACAAGATGTTGGGAAACTGAAAAGATGGGACTATTAATTCTATGATGCAAGAAGTCTAATAAGCTTCACAGCCTCTTAAGCAGGGTCCTGCAGCACACCAGGAATCTCTAACAAGGAAGTTGGACAGTACAGGCTGAAGAGGCAGCATCAACAAAGGTGCATATAAAGGTTCAGTGAGGCTTCAGTGCAGACAGGGCAGCAGAGTGATTAAGGAGAGCTTGATTCCACTGTGGTTCTCCATCCTTTCCTAGCTGTGTGTACCTGGCAAGTTAACTTTTCTTGATACCGCTTTCCTAACATATGAAACAATACTAATAATACTACTTTGTCCATACTTGTTAGTACTAAAAGTTCCATTCCATATAAATGGTCAATCACTCAAGAGAAAAATATTACTATTAGGAGAGAGATAATTGATTAGACTGAGAAGGCGGGCTGAGAAGCCAGACTGGGAAAACCCTAATGAGCTCTGCTAAACAATTGGATTGTATATAATGTAGCTAGTATACACCAGACACCAAAGCACTTAAGTAGACATAAACAGGTTTGTATGTTAGAAGAATAGTGTGACTCTTGATCTGGAGGGAGAAGAGATTGAAAGCAAAAACAAAGAACAGAAAACCCAGGACATTACAGCAGTCCTTACAAGTGACGATAGAGGCATGAGGGCTTTTAACCAGGACAGTAGCAGGAGGGATGGGGAAAAGTGGCAGGAATGCACAGAGCATCAAGAATGACTGCAAAGTTTCTGGTGGATGCTGGTGCCTTTCATAAATAAAGGTGAGATGAGAAAAGGAGGGGAGAAGACAGTAAGCTCAAGTTCAGGACCTGCTATAACTGCAAGCTGTCTGTATGCTATGTATATGAAAAATCCCAGAAGCCACTGGAGGTATGAACTCAAGTGTTCCAAGCAGCACGGAGATATATGGGAATCAACTAACTATATTATAGCAAAACAAAGGGAGATGATGGGCCTGACCAAAAATAAAGCTAAAACCAAGGAAAACACTGAAGCGAAATGAAGGAAGAGCCAGCAAAGAAGACTTAGAAGTAACCATCACATGGCAGAAGCTGAGGCAAAGGGAAACAGAGACCTCAAAAGCAAGGAGAGGCAAGAACTTCAAGGAATCAAGTACTTAGAGGTAGCACTTAAAAACATAACCATTCATAGGACACCACTGAGCTTGAAAACAGGAAATCTGCCTCCCAGAGAGAGGTGTTTCAGGGAGTGACAGAGGCAGGACCAGACTGCAGTGGTGAAGGCCAAGAATAGTGAAGACCTGGAATGAGGCTGAAGGGCCCCCCACTCTTTCAAGGACCTGGTTAGCAACTCTCCCAGGCTTCCCTCACTTTGAAATTCTCTGATCTAGAGTCAGACCCTGTTATAGCTAAACGGTGTGTGTAACAAGGCTGCCTTGTTACCTGGCATTCCTCAAAATGGATCTTTCATAATGAGAAATGCTTGTTTTTCACAACCCAGGCACTTGCCAACAGCATTTTGTTAAACTTTCCAAGAACTTTCTCTATTCCCCTATGAGAACTTTACTCAGGACAAGAAACAGTGATTTAAGAGTTGCATTTCCAGTTCCTGAAAGGAAACAGTAAAACATTGATGAGGTCTTACTCATTCTTGGGCCATCATCAGGAAATAGTGAATGGTTAAGATGAATCTTATGTAACTCAAGCAATATAGAAGCTGTCCAGATATATATTAACACTATCTTTCATATTTATGGCCCTGGAAGTGAGAAGACAAAGCTAACTTCAAAAGTGATTTTATTAACATTCAAATTCACTTTTGAATATAAGAAAAAGATAAATATTTCATCTGTTATATCAATAGATAAATAGGGTCTAAGATCCAAAAGGAGTCTAGAGTTCACAACAGAGATTTCTGGGCATGCTTCACCAATGCATTAAAGCAGTGTCCAACAAAGTATGGTCCATAGACATCCTGTATCAAATTTATGCTAGGTCCTTTTTTTCTTTTTAGAAATGCATTTGTCACAATGATGTACCTTGGCATTTCAAAAATATTGAAAGACCTCCAGTGACTCAACAAAACAATATTCATTGAACATCTACTAAATGCAATTTATTTGCTATTTCTCTGAAAAATACCAAAGGACATCACATTTCTCCTGCCCTGAAGGAGCTTTACTAGAATTGTAAAGCTCCTTCCCTGTTTACCAGCCCTAAATTTGGGGGCAGCACTTACTATAACACAGCCCTGCTGATTGGATCACAGATGCACACCAGAAAGCTGATCAACAATTATCTCTCTCCTCTCCCTCTCTCTCTCCCTCTCTTCTCCCCTCTTCGTTAACCTATTAATAATTTGAAGTAGGATACAGGAATTGTAGGCAGTTAGTGATTAATGCTGGTGCTGATCAATTAGGATTCTTAGATTTCAGAGCAGTGGCCATGATGAGCCACACATACAAAGAAGTCCAGCAGAAATAGCCAGTCAAGAAAGAGGAGAGGAGACTCAGAGACAAGCAGAGCTAGTGGGTAACTGAGAGAGAGGGAGAAGGGTCTGACTTCCTGATGTTTTGGTTTCCCTAAGGCTATACTGTCTCAGCTCCCAGAGTTCCTTATGTCCTTGCATTAAAACTTTTATTGAAACTAGTTTGAGTGGGTTTCTACTCCCAGAGATTGTAAGAGCCTTACCTGGAACAAATAATCTATATTTGAGTAAATCCAGTGCATTCAATTCCATTCTTCTCCCACCCCAGTCCAGACAATCACTTTCTGGGCAGTAGTGGAAGCCAGAAACCTTGAGGTCATCTCTCTCTCTCATCTATCACAACCAATATCCAGTATTTCCAGTATCTCCAATTTCTAATTTCATCTCCAATACCATTCTCAATACCATTCATTTTTTTCCCTCCATAATTGCTATCTTAGTCAAAGCTACCAAAATTCCTGCCTTGCACCTTCTAACTGGTCCATTCATTATCTACTCTTTGACCTGTCCAGATAGACCTAAACAAAATGAAAATGCGATCACATCCCTAGTGCCCACTGCCATACTTTTCACAATCAATGACTTCCCACTGCACTTGGAATAAAAGCCAAAATCCTTAGCATAGCCTACACAATCCAAAGTGGTGTCACCCAGCCTCATGCCATCATGCACCTCTCTTTGCTCTCTCTGAGTCTCCCCAGATTTCCCCCAGGTCCCGTCCCTTTCACCGCAGCACCTTTGTAAGTGCCCTTCATGCAGCCTACAACACTCTTGTGTACCAATTTGCTTACTCAATTCCCACCCAGCCTCTGGGCCTCTTCCTCAGCATCATTCCCTCAGGGAAGCCTTTCCTGACCTCTATGAGAAGGTCAAATACCCCTAGTATAGACTCTTATAATACCAAGTGTTTCACATTTATATTTATCACAACTGCAACTTGAAATTTATTTGTGTGACTATTGAATAATTGGATGATTACCTGCGAGTCTGTAAGCTCTATGTCTCTCTGTTTTGTTTGCATGGTATCCCTGTCACCTGACTCTGTATGAGAAACAGAAGTTCCCTGATATACTTATTGAATAAAGGTTGAATGACTGCAATAGGTAAGCAAAAATCAGAAACAGTGCATGAGAACTAGATTTTTAATGAACAAGCACAGGTTTATTCAAGCGGAACTGGGGAAAGAGCTGGAGAAGTCAGGCCTGTATACAAAAAAAAGGTGCTGATTCAAGGCAGGTTGAAACAACAGAGCTTGGTTAGACACTAGACCAAAATCATTCATTTAAGTTGAAATGGCAACAAGAAATCTGGGTCAGGAGCCAAAGCAGAAATATTGAAAGACTTCCCTCTGAGAGAAACATTGCAGATGAGGATACAGACAATGGAGTGATCAGAAAGTGGATGAACTGGGAAAAGGAGATGCTGCACATGAAACAAGGTGAGAAACAGTAGAAAGAAATAGCCACAGTGGAGTCAACTTGGTGACGACAGCCAAACAACAAACCTCTTAATTTATACTTAGTATGTACTAAGTAACCTTCTAAATGCTTTAATACATTGTTGTTTTAATTCTCAAAATAATCAAATGAGGTCAGCAAACTTATTGTACCAATTTTGCAAATAAGAAACTGGAAGCTCAGTAACTTGTGTAAGTTCAACAGTAGGCAAGTGGCAGCACCAGGTTCTGAACCCAGGAAGACTGACTCTACAATAGTGAACTATTTCTTTACAAGATTAGGGACCACAATGGCTTGTTGATAAAACTGGCCTGTTGTCTTAGCCACTACATGAGATGAGAAATGGGATAAATCAGTGAGAATCGAAGAAAGAGGGGGGGAAACATTTAACCCAGTGGTATCAGATTTCCATAAAATGGCATGCATGCAAGTACTTAATGTCACACTGTTTAAATGAGCAGGAAGTCATAGTAGTTAACAATATGGGATTAGGAATCAGATGAATGGGGTTTCACATACTGGTTATTCTACAACCTTGTTGTGTGGTTGTTATTTATAGTCTTTGACACTTGGTTTTGGTTGTTAAGGGGAATATTGACATTCACACGGTTGTTTAAAGGTTAAACAAGATGGTATATTTGAAAGTCCTTAGTACTGAACTAAAGTGTGCAGTCATTGATTAATCAGAAAAGATATTTTACAGAGCTGAGATATTCTAGCTGTCGAAGGAGGAATAGAGAATGTTTTTGTTATCGTTATTATACCTATGGACCAAATGGTTCATTAACACCAACTTGACAGATACTTATATGTGAAGGGATAACCTTATTAGTTAACTGTCTCCTGTGTGGGGGAAGACTAAAAATCCCCCAGTGAAGGCTGTTAAATAAAGTTGATAATGCTTTAGATACATTTTGCCCTAAGAAGTGTTGAGAGCTACAGTGAACTTAACTTATGTGTCACTCACAGTCTTCCAAGCAGCTGTAGAGCTGCCTTTAGAAATTCCTTATCCAAGGCAAGACTTGGAGCATATTCAAAAGTTATTCTTCTATAAAGCAGTGAATCTGGCTTTACAAGACTATTATATCTTTAAAATAAACAAAGAAAAAAACAACCAACTGAAGAATTTGAGGATTTTGATGCAAATTCACCAGTGAAACTACAGTTCCTGACTTTAAAGATGGAGCTAATGATGCAAAAAAATGTTCATTCTTGAACCATTTGCAGAGTAACAGGAAACACTTTGGGGGGAAAATTTGGCAAAGTCTTTGAGAAAAATTTTAATGCATTTTAAAATTTATTTACAAATAATTTTTAAGAGATTTAAAATATTCTCTAGTACCCACCTGACACCATACACAGATGTTACAATATTATTGACTGCATTCCCTATGCTGTACTTGACATCCCCATGACTATTTTGTGATTACCAACTTGTTGTTCTTAATCCCTTCACCTTTTTTACCAGTCCCCCATACCCTTCCCCTCTGGTAACTATCAGTTTATTTTCTGTATTTACAAATCTGTTTCTGTTTTGTTTCTTCTTTATTTTGTTCTTTAGATACCACATATAAGTAAAATCATATGGCATTTCTCTTTCTCTGTCTGACATTTCATTCACCACAATATCCTCTAGGTCCCTCTGGTTGTCATAAATGGTGAGATTTCATTCTTTTTATGGCTTAGTAATATTCCATTGTATATATGTACCACATTTTCTTTATTCAGTTGTCTATTAATGGGACTTGGATTGCTTCCATATCTTGGCTATTGTAAGTAATGCTGCAATGAACATAGGGATGCATGCCATATTTTACCATACATAATGCACACCCATGTTTTTGGTCCAAACTTTCAGGAAAAAAATCTTTCGTTTTAATTTTTTAATTCAATTTTTTATTTATTTATGTTTAGAAGCAAAGCCAAGTATTGTATTCCAAGGAATTATTTTGTATACAGATATCATTATTGCTTTCTAGAGTTATACTTTTAATGCATAAGCATAAATGAAAGAATAAAAACATTTATATAGATACAGAATTAGTAATACCCATGTATAATGCACATCCTCATTTTTCTCTCAAAATTTTGGCCAGAAGTGTTCATTATACATGGAAAAATACAATGTATCTTTTCAAATTAGTGTTTTGGATTTCAGATAAATCCAGAAGTACAATTGCTAGACTAATTAGAGGAATCACTTCATAAATGTCTAGCCATGATGCTATACACCTAAAGCTAATACAAAATAATATTAAATATCAACTGTAGCTGAGAAATAAAAAACTTAAAGATATAAAACAAAAAAATTCTCTATGGTCCAGCAAACCAATTTCTAAGATTCTATTTTATAAAAATATTTACATAAACATAGAAAAACATATGTAAAATATGTTCCGAAAATATGCTGTTAAGTTTAAAAGTTTACAGAACATCAGAAAAACTTAATATAGTCTCTTTTGTTTAAAATGTGTCATGTGTGCATATATGTGTACATATATGTTAATATTGATATACATATATGCTCTGGAAGTACACTGGTTTTAATGGTGGTTACTTCTGGAATAATGTCATTGGCAAATGGCTTATGGGAATGGGGCACAGGAGTGAGGCAGCTTTTACTTATCATCGTGTCATCTTTGGTATCATCTGAATTTTGAACAATAAACAGTTACACATTTTGTTAGTAAGATTTCTTCCTGAAAACCATAATGATAACCAAATTCCATAGCAATGCATCTTAAAATCTTGTGTCCACCAGCATCCACTTCACTCCCATCCTGTGGCTCCTCCATTGTTCCTTTCCCCAAAATTACAGAAAACTCTTTTTCCCCTAGTGCAGGTGCCTCCTGTCATTCCCAGCTATCATCACCAACCCCAAGAAACCAGACCATCAGTGTGGGAACCTTTCAGAGGAAATGTAAGGAGATGACACTGAATGCCTTTTCCTTGGTAAAACAAAACAAAAAAATCTCTTCACTGAACAGGAGAAGAAAGTCTGAGGACACTAATATACTACTAAGTGTTTTTTTATCACACCTGTGTTTCTCTCTCCCCCCCCACTCTGTCTCTATCCCTTCTTCTCTTCCTCTAATCTCCCTCCCTCCCTCTGTCTCTCTCAAGCTTGAGTCCCATGAAAACAGGAGCTATGACTTCATTATTGTATCCCCAGAACCTACGACATACCCAACACATAGTGGGTGCTCAATAATGTTTGTGGGATATATGTTTGAACAGGTCACACCTTCAAGTAGTTTAAATCCTGTTAGAAAGGCTTATAATTTCAGTAATTCCTCTTTAACATCACATGTGCTATTACCTGAGAGGTAATAGCAATGGTAAACAACCAGCTGCCTAAAACTAAAGGTTTTCTTCTGCAAAGCCCTGCACGCTAATAATATAGGCTATCAGCCAGGGAACCCAGCAGAGCTGTGCTTAGCAACCGGTCTCTTCACTATCTATTTTGGTTAGCTATGTCAAAAGTTATTCTAACTTCATTTCATCAGTGGCTTCATGTAGTCAAAGAAAGACGCCACGAAGAGATGAACGAACAATCAAATATGTGTGTGTGCAGCACCTCTAAAGGCTGTTCCAAAATGCCTTTCCTTTCCCAGTGCAGCTGGGCTGCCCTGCATGTTTGTTCACAACTCATTTGGGAAGAATCTGTTAAACAGAAAGAAAGTGTCTTTGACCTTCATCTCCCAGGAAGGAGAAATATAGAACAACTGTCTGTTTACCATGTCGACCTCATTTCCATGACATTGAACCACTCATTTGGGAAACATGAAAAATAGGTGAGTCACTTGTTTTCTCCTAAGATGTTCTTGAAGACACAGGACCCTTGGAGAGCTGAAAGATGACTTAAACTATATGGCCACAAATGCTCATCAGGTGGAAACGAAAGATGCTCAACCTCCAAGTTAGAAATAAAGTACAGAGCACAATTTGTATATTTTTGTCTTTCTGTGCCATTATTTCTACATGGAATTTTGGCTCATAATCTCCAGAGAGAAACCTCTAAATGCAAATAGAAGTAAACATTCCTGCAAAATAACTAAGACTAAGGTTGAGACCTTGACCAAGAATAGCACATTTATTTTTCCTGCATTGGTGCATCCACCTTCCTTTAGTTGAGTCCAGATGTGACTGAGCCAGGCCCCACTACACTCCCAAGCACCTCCCCTGATAGGAGCTGTTGTATTTCACATATTCTATAAAACCCCAACAGAAATGGAAAGAAGCCCTGCTGTTTTCATTCAATAAATTGTCTTATGTCTCAAGTCAGTCTTAATCTCAATATTAATAGTACCTAATGCCAATCCATATTGGATGGTAGCAGAGCAATCACTGAGTCCAAGCCCCTCATTTTCAGAGGAAGGAAATTAGACTTCAAGAACAGGAAAGAGTTACCTAAGGGTACAGCTAGTGGCAGAGCACAAAGAAAAACCTAAAACTGACTCCCTGCTCCATATTCTTTTCACTATAGCACATGGCCTCTTAATCTTGCTTTCAATCAAAACAGCAATCACACAATGGAATACCAGTTCAACACCTCCTCAATGCCACTTCAGTACCAGAATTGTGATAGAGACACATACATAAGAAAGGATAGGTTTCAGCCACTGCCCTCAAGGAACTAACTTCAGAGACCAGGCTGCACAATTCTGAGGGGTGAATGAGGAGTGACTGCTAACGAGTACAAGTTTTCTTTTTAGGTGATGAAAGTATTGGTTTCACGACTTTGCAAATGTACTAAAAATCTGTGAGTTGTGTACTTTAAAAGAGCAAATGTTATGAGATAGGAATTATATCTTATTTAAAAAGTCCTGTATTTCACCTAGCTAGCTTAGTCAGTAGAGCATGAGACTCCTTAAAAATCATGTATTTCAAGTAATCAATAAGGGGTCAGAATCAAGTAGCAAAAAATGACTTGTACTAAATGGAAATCAGAAGGGCAGACTAACAGGTGCCAGGTACTTCATGGAAAAGCAAGAACTTAAAGATGTGACATTTTAGTGGGTGGGAATAGCAGGAACATAGGTAGGAATGTAGGCAGGAATAATGGAGACAGTGAGGAGAAAGATGAGCTATCTTAAAGAGCTGTCTTCACATTCTTTGTGGGGGAAAATATTATTGTAGGAGATACAAGGGGGTTTTATAAGCATTTTTCAAGTTCTAACTCTAGAATAGTGTTGAACAATAAGCTAGTTGTAATATTTTTCTAGAAATTCAACAAAGGATTCAATCTAAAAAATATAAGTGAGAAAACAAATTTTGGTTCCAGATGCTTGCACAGCCAGAGGGTTAGTGGATGCTCCAGAGAAAAAACTTTCACAGAGGTTTATGATTCATGAAAAAGAATCACAGGAGATGGTCCAGGTGCATGCTAACAGGGTTCAGAGATACAGCACAGAAATTGAAGGAGCTGATTGGTCATCATACCATGATTTACACAATGTAACATACAATCCTGGTTTTTTAGGCCAGTGTAGGGTTTTTCTAGAGTCAAAGGCTAATTGCAACTAGGAAGAGGTTGCAAAGGACTGACTCTCCATGGCAGGATTCATGGAACTGTTCAAACCAAAATGAGCATCTGTGGACATGTCTTGTTTGTCTGTTCAGAATCTGTTCTCTTCTTCCATCATGTGAGAAACCACTCCTCCCTGCTGGTTCATGCAGTTCTAACCGACTCTGGGGAGGGCATGTGATCCAGGCTTGGCCAGTCATCTTACTCCCCACACCTTGGCCACAGTTCAGCCATGGGCACTTGCACTAAGTCAGCATGCCATTCTGGAACATTTGATAACACAGGTTTGGAGAGAAATATCCTTTAGATCAAGGATTTCTAACTCTGCAAATGATGCTGGTCTGGATCTTCTGGGGACCATCCATAGAAAAAGACCTCCTGAAGAGTGAAGCCAGTACACAGCCTAGAGGTAGAGTCAGATTGCTGGTGGCCTGATCTGAGCCCCTACCTCCAAGCATATCTGAACTGTTGCCCTTGGATTATTCAGATACAGGAACATGTATACTCCTTCCTGCTTAAGTTATTTTGAACTGTGTTTCCATCACTTTCAATAAAAGGTCATGATAAATGCAGTATCCAATTCAAAAGTACAATTTTCCAGGGAAGGTACTAAGGTCCAGAGAGGGATAAGGATTTGCTCAAGGTTGCACAGTAATCAGTAGCAGAATCTAGACACAAATGCAGATACCAAAGTCTAATGTCATTTATCTATACTGTCACTAAAGATTCATCTTGCAAATAATTACCCAGGCAAAGCCAAGAGGTCACCTGTAAGCAAAAGATGTACAACAGAAACATTGGTTTACCTGTCTCTAAAATTACACATTTGCTCTTAGAATACCAAAATGCATCAACAAACACCAAATAACTCTCCATTTTATTAGGATGAAATTCAGACTCCTTTTTATAGTCTTCATAAACCTGACTAATAGGGCCCCTGACTCTCTTGCTACTTCATCTTTTGCTCTCCTTCCATCACCACGCCACAGCCAGTCCAGCTTTCTTTCAGGCCTTTGAATGGCACTCACTCTTGTCCCACCACAGCCTCTGGCTGGGCTGCCTGTCCAGTGCTCCTTACACACCTGGCTCCTTCTCATCTCCAGGTCTCTGGTTCCATGTCACTCCATCAGGTAGCCTTTCCATCAAAGCAGAGCCCCCTTCCTATTATTCTATAACTCAGAGTGTTGTTTGCTAATGTTAGCTCAATTACATAATTATTTTATTCACTTGTTTGTATGTTTGTTGTCTGTCTCCCTCCTGGACTCATGTGAGCAGAGACACATTTCTGCAGACCAGTGTTAAACCCCCATGTCTGATACTCAGACTGCTTGAATAAATAGTCTGCCTGAAGGAAGAAATAAATAAAATTAGTTCCCCTTTTCCTAATTTGAGCTCACAGCCCCCTCCCAAACAGGGCTACATCTTCTTTATCCCAACACCTGAAAGCATCACTGTGCTTCCATTACCTCTTAGAAACCCATTACAGGAGCATTTTGCCATTAAGACAGCACTGATTTCCCAAAGCCATTTTCTAAACCTAAATTGGTTGGCAGCTAGCTTCACCCAAACCTGTGTCTAACAAAGGCGGGCAGGTGGCTCAGTGCTCCATTTGCCTGTGGCGATAAGACTTAAGTGACTGAATTGCCCTTCCGCATGATTTGTCCTGTTATTGTTTTGACATGGAACCATTATATTAATTCTGACATTGGCACCACTAGCTGCATCAAACCAAGTGTCTTTGCTGCCAGTTTAAATAGCTAAATATTATATTTTAGCCCAATTCAATTGTAAATCTCAAAAGCTAAGCCTTGAGGAAAGGTGTATTTAACCTCTTGTGTATCAAAGACAATTGCTAAATCAGTAATGCAGACAAGCTCTAAGCCAGGAAGCTGGGTCACTTCTAGTCAGCTGGCATAGATGTCAATTCTCTAGCTCACCTAGACTCTTCAGTTTGTAAAAGACAAAAATAAATTATTCAAACAAAAATACAAATTTACTGGGTCGCTTAACTAAAAATGCAGGAGTGTTTCTGTGTCTGGAGTCAGAATTACAAACAGTGCCATCCTCGCTCTAAGCATTCCCGTGTTCTGTCTACAGGCTCCGTGTGGTGGCAAGATGGCTGACAGCAGTTCTGGCCTACCTGGTGATAGTTGAAACCTAAACACACACTTCTGTAAGTCTCATTAGCTCTAACTAGGTCACTTGTCAATTCTTGGAACTATCACTGTGTCTCTGTGGGGAATATAATGCTCTTCATGCCCAGGCATGACCATCTGGTCACTCAAGAACTTCAGAGGACATTCAACCCTACTTGAAGCTTAGGTCGAAGATCTGGGAACAGATTATCCTGTGGAGAAACCAGCATACTGTTACAAGAAGGAAGGTAAATGGAAGCTGGGAAAAAAAAAAACAGACTTCTGCTATAAACCTCAAGTCTGTAACCTGTGAAATATTCTGACAATAGTGACAGTAACTGCAAAATAATCCAAGTCACCAGGTATCCTTATCAAGCCTGGGCTAAGCAAAGAGGCAAGAGATTGTGGGATACAGATGATGTTCTAAAGGCTTTTCCAACTACAAAGTTCTGACACATATGTCACCTCTTTCTTGCCAGGTAAGCCTCACAACCCACTTGTCCAGCTCTGTCAGAAGAAATGAACAGGCCTGGGGTTGGACTGAGACACAAAGGAAATGTCCCCAACACCAGCATTTTGCTACTCCATTTATGGACTCCTCTGAGAAGTGACAGAGACAGACCAGAAATGAAAAAAGAGGAAGAAAAAGGAAAAAGTATAGGGAACAAAGGGTAAGACCAAGTTTAAAAAGAATACTCTTAGAGGCAAAGAAAAAAGCTTTTAAAAGTTAAAAGAAAAAGTTTTCTATTTATTTTGCTGATCTGTGTTTTCTAATTTTCTACAATAAACATGTATTATTTATACCAGATGTGTATTTAATAAATAAAAGAATTTCTTTCAAGCTATCTCCTTCCACAGCCATAGCATATATGTATATTATTTTCATATATGAGGTTGGAGTGTTAGTAGCAATAATAATAATGATGATAAACAACATCTATTTCCCCAACCAATATTCATAGCCACTTGAAAGAAAATAACAGAAATCAAGACACAGTAGATTAAAATATCAATTTTATTACCAATAAACCTGGAAATGAAGAAATTATTATGTTTGCAAGACAACTGGGCTCGCTGGCACTTCACCCCTGATGTAGGCAGACTGACTTACCCAGTTACAGCTGCTGATAATTCTGGACCACCCTGGGCCCTTCCCATGGAGGACTGCTCCTGTAATACTTAGAGCAGAAAGGGGAAGCTAAGAGAAATGCTTCCAGCTGGCAGGGCTCCTCCCAAGAAGAGAGGAAAGGCTTGAGCCATGAATGCTTAGTTACATCTCCCAGTCTCCCCAACCAAATGCCAATCCCCTGGAAGTGAGCAATGGATGGAGGAAGAAGCCAGGTACACTCTAGTGAAGATCCATTCACATGGATCTTCAGTTAACGTTCTGTTAACTGGCAGTGTTCCAGGACACAGTATGGTCCATTGCTTATCATCATATAGTAACTATTATCCCCATCAGTGGAATTCAGATATCTATGTCTATTTGCAATGACTAGAAGTCAGTAAGAAAATAAAGGAGGCTTTTCTGTAAACAAACCAATTTGACTAGCAAGCATGACAGATAAAGTGGCTTCAGTGGGAACTCAAAAGGCCTGAATTATGATAATGCCATTATATGACTGGACCATCTATAAGATGAAAGCAATGATAACATGAAACCTCACGTGATGCAAGCCTCTGTTCTCTGTTAGGGTTTTGCCCCAGTCAGCTGTTTTCTTGGGGGGGGGATGGTGTTTGCTACTGCAATTTTAGAGTCTTCCTCTTCTCCCAACCCTGCCTCATAAATAATGATAAAGCCTCAGCTACTTTGACTTTTGTTGCAGCCAGCTGCTTTTATTTTTTAACAACATGGGCAGCCAATCATTGTCTGCATGCTAGCACAGTACTGCTCTTCATGAGGAGGCATCAGGTCCTGGGAAACCTGGGACAGGTTGTTATAGGCTGTGCCTGACACCATACCACCATCTCACAGCAAAGACTTATTAGCCCACTGGAACTGGCATATGTTTTATCACTGCTATCAGAGAGAAACATGGCAGTCTGCTCTTTCTGATCTATTGCTATTGGAAACTTTTCCCATTTGCATGCTCTCTTCATGAACCTTCAAAGAAGCACTAAAGATTTTACAAGGTTATCATCACTTAGAACACTAAATAGCATCCTCACCACTTACGACCCACTGAGGAATGAAAAGTACAAACTGAAAACTGTCAAGAACAGTTTGTGCCTAAGCAATGACCCCAGGTAAAATTAAGTTCAAAATAATTTAGAGACAGGGCAAACAAATCTTATTCTTATGGATGAGTTAATAAAGAGGAAATGTACTAATTGGTTGGAGGTCATAAGAAAACTTAGTTTTACTGAAGTGGAAGTTCTGAATTTAAACTTTTAAAAGTAAGATGTCCGGGTAGATTGGTACTTAATTATAATTTTTAAAGGACTATAATCATATTGCTAGGACTTTTACTTTCCATTTCTATATTCTCCATTCTTATCATTATCGTGGCCCATGAGGACACAGGCTTGACTTTGATGTCCTAAAAGCTACTATTGTTATGTTGGCTTGTGGCATATTAATACAATGGGACGATGAAAACAAAGACCAGAAACCCTCTTAGCATCAAGATCTGACTGGCTGACACTCGAACATCTGCTTCCATTCTGATTCCCTCTGGAAGATCCTTACAATTTGCAATGATTTTCTGTGCCCTTCTTGTTCAAGGGAGAAAGTAAGTAGTATTTGTTGAGTAGCTACAACATATTAGGTGTTGATATACATTGGACATTAGACATCCTATCAAGCAACAAATGTTTATTGAGGATTTATAGTTTGCCTGACACTACACCAGGTGCTGTAGTGATAGTATGTACTTGGTCATCAGCAGGTGGACACCTCAGCACCAGTCTCAGCATTACTGGTCACTGGAAGCTCCCAGTTCTTCCAGCCCTGTATCACAGCCCAACTGTGACTTTTGAATGCTTTGCTAGGGCTGCCATAACAAAGTGCCACAAACTGAGTGGCTTTAACAGAAATGTAGTGTCTCACCATTCTGGATGCTAGAAGACCAAGATCAAGGTGTTGGCCAAGGTGATTCCTTGGGAAGGCTGTGAGGGGGAATCTGTTCCAGGCCTCTCTTCTGGCTTCTGGAGGTTTGCTGGCCATCTGTGGTATTCCTTGGCCTGTGGTAGAATCATCATCCAGGGCTCTGCCTTCATGTTCACTTGGTTTTTCCCTGTGTGCTTGTCTATGTCCAAATTTCCCACTTATAGAAAATATCCAGAGTAGAAAAAATCCACTGAGACAAAGTAGATTAGTGGTTGCCTATGGCTACAGTGGTTGGGGGGAAAAAAGGGAAGTGACGAGTTAGGAGTATAGGGTTTCTTTTCAAAGTAACGAAGATGTCTTAAAATCCAATGTGGTAACAGTTGCAAAATTCTATTAATGTATTAAAAACCACTAAGTTGTATACTTTAAGTGGGTAAATTAAATAGTATGTGAATTACATCCCCATAAAATCATTATAGTTACAAAAAAGACATATAGGAGCACCTATTCTGTAAAGCCAGAGAAGGCAGCCTTGAGGAAGTGATATCTGAGTGGAATGCATCAAGATAAATAGAAATTACCTAGGTAAAGGATGATTGGGAAGATGAGAGAAGAGCATTCCTGACATAAGAAAGATCTGTGGAATGCAGAAGGAACAACAAAAGGCTGGAGCAGCTGGATCTTTGAGAGCAAGAAGGTGGACTGGAGAGACCATCATGATGAGCACATACACTCAGAATATGCTGTTCCAGATGCAACATATGCATCATCTTATGTGATCTTCACCATGATCCTGTAAAGTAGGAACAGTTACTGGCAGGCTCAGATGATGGTGTATGATGTGAAAAGTATTTTTCTTGATCCTAAGAGAAATTGGAGGGCAGTGAAGAGACCATGAGCAAGATGTGATCAGGTCTGTATTTAAAAGATCCCTCTGGCTGTCATATAAAAAAATTTAGAAGGTATCCAAGATGGCAGGGAAATAGATGGAAGTTACACTCACCTCCTCCCAGGATCAAACTGGGATTACAGCTAAATTATAGAACAATCAACCTGAATAAACAACTGAAGACTAGCTGAACATAAGTCTTATAACCAGAGATGTACAGAAGAAGCCACACTGAGACTGGTAGGAAGGGCAGATATGCAAAAAGGGCTGGCCCCACCCAGAGGGATCTTTCAGCTGCAAAGATACCCCATGAGGAGCAAGGGCATCAACCCCAGGCTGGGCTCCCCATCCAAGACCACCAAAGCCAGGGAAAGGAAACCACATAACATCTGGCTGTGAAAATTGACAGGGATTCCATCCACTAGAGAGAAACTGGAGTATTCTAAAAACTCAGGCACTCTCTTAAAGGGACAACACACAAAATCTCATTCTTGGCCACTTACTCTGGGCTCTAGCAAAGGGAAGATGACTCAGAGGATTGTGTGGCTTCAGGGAGAAGGCTAAACAGACAGCCACCAAGTTCCCTCTGCTGAGGGCCCCACCCATGCTGCCCACAGTTGCCAACATCTTTCCTGGTAGACCCTCCCATTTACAGGGCATCAGCCTAAGGGAAGGCACTAGCCCCACCCTCCCAACTCCTGGTAGCCTAGTGCTGCCAAGCTTCTCCCCTGCAAAGGAGTCTGCTGGCTGCTGCAAGCCTGAACCCATGGTGCAAACTTTCTTGGAGGGCTCTTAAAGAGTTCCAAGTGGACACAGGGTGTCAGAGACTAACAGGGGAAAAGTGAGTTGTGTGGCTCTAGAGAAAAGATGATTCCTGCCCCCTACCCTCCAGATGGGTGCTGTCCCTCTCACAAGAGATCCATTAGCTCCATCCTCCCAATCCCCTATGGCCTGCCCTGTCAACCTCTAGCCCAGTAGAGGAGCCAGCTTGCTACCTCCAGCCTGAGTCCAAAGAGCAGGCCTTTTTAAAGGGCTCCCAAGGAGGTCTGGTCAGACTCAGGTGTGGCAGAGATGCAGCTGTATGGCTCTAGGACAGGGGCCATTTTTCACTCGTATCTGGTGCCACCATTCCTCTGTGGAGCCCTCTTTCCACATGGCCAAATCTTGGTCTGCTTTAGCTTAATGAACTCTGCTGGCCTCACCCTGACAACTCCCTGGCAGGTGGCAATTATCAAATTTTTGCTGAGAGTGCTCAGAAGCAGCACTGGTGCCAAGTTTGAATCTCTATCAACCTGGTAAACACCATTTGTCCCTGTGGTGACTCACAAGAATCTACCTCATGCAACTGGTATACTGCCAGAGGCTCTTTCAGTGACTAAGCCTTGCAGGCAGCTGACAGCCAGGTAGGTGAATTTTGGGGCGACTTAAGCCTCTGGCTGACCTGCCCTCAGGCTCGGTGCTGGTGGAAGCTGGTAACACAGCTTGGCTCCTTCTACACCTACCCAGGCCCAGCAGAGGCAGCCACAAACTATGGATCCCTTTGTAGCTTCGAACAGGTAGCCCAGGGGTTGGTGCAGCCAATGCCTGACATTGACCTGCACTGGAATCATTCCCAAGAGGCCCCTCATCCCTTCATACACTTCTCAGACTTTTGGCTTCCCTCTTTTTTTGCACTTCTCTATTTTAATTATCACTGGTGTCTAATTTCAAAGGATTTAATTTGTGTCAAGAACTAATGGGTTGCGGTCACCTACTGAAATTTGCCCCACCATCTGCCTCCATATATTTAGGCATAACTGTGATTTGTGGGAAAGCAATATTTAGAAAATATTTGAAAATCTTAAAAATGAGAATGTCATTTTCATATGTCATAGTGGAAAAAACTATGGTAATTTCTGTTCTGGAGGGCTGTTAGGGGTTAAATTGTGTCCCTAAAAAATATATGTTGGAGCCCTAACTCCCAGGACTCCAGAATGTGAACTTACTTGGAGACAGGGTCTCCACAGAGGTAATCAAGTTAAAGTGAAGTCATTAGGGTGAGCTGTAATCCAATAGGACTGATGGCTTTATTTGCAGCCAGTATCAGCATGTCACTTCCTTTGATTGATCAATAATATTCCATTGTATGGATATACCACCATTCATCAGTTGATTTTCATTTCTTTCATTGATCTTTGAATTTAACAGATAGTACCTATAACCTCATAAGATTATTTCTTTAATATGTATCTTGCACTAACAAAAAAGCCTCTTAAAGGCAAGTATTATATTTGCTTTTCACTCAGTATTGTGTCTCCATCATCAACAAATATTAGTAGTTGAATGAGAGAACAAATTAATGCACAAATAAATTAATGAACTATAGGAGATTAAACAAAATATTATAGTAAGCAAAGAAAATTATTTTTCTTCTCAATGTAGGAATCCTCCTTTCAATCCATGCAGGGAAGCTCTCTCAATAATAGTCCCCAAGTTCTGCAATTCCAACTTTGGACAACACATGGCTGTGCACTTCATCAATCAGCTTAGCCAAGATCTGTACAACTTGACTTTGCTGCCCATAGAAGCCTCATCCAAGGAGAGCAGAATCCTGAAGAAGATATGTCCCAACTTGTCACCTGCTAAAATCAAGTGCTTCTGTTCATTCTACAAGTACCTGCAAAGAAACCAGCCTGCACAGCCATCCATTCTACCTCCTCCAAAGCACATGTGTGCACAGCATCCCCAAAGGTACTGAGAAAATGTGTGAGCCTTTTCTAAGTGACAGCCTGGTGGAGCTGTAAGTGGGAGAGTGCAGAGCAAATACAATGAGGGGCTCAGACTACCAACTTCTCAAGCATGATCAAGTATGTCTAGCTCTCTTTTTTCTTGAGTCAAAGGCAAATGTGGCCAACTTGGTAGAGTCACCACAGCCTGCTGTGCTGAAAGGTATGTGAAAAGCAGAACCTTCTCCAGTAGAAGAGAGGGAACAAACCATCCTGAGCAGTCTCGAGCCAGACACTACTATGCTGCTGACCCTTCTTTAGATGAGTAAGAGGGGCCTGCTGGGACCCACAGACACAGTTTTAAGTCAGGGATGCTTCCCTGTCCTTTTGATTTGCTGAAGTTGCAGCACTTTATACTTATAGTACAGACCACAGTACAAAACAGTGTGTGATGCAGCCTGGAACTAGTCCTAGCCATACCTGTGTCTGAGTGCTTACTATGTGACAGGCATAGCACTAAGCAATGTACACACATCAGCTTGCTGGATTTTCTCATGAGTGGTAAGAAGTAGATTTTATAATCAACCTCATCCTTTAAATGAGGAAACCAAGAATTAGAGGTGTTATGAACTTTGACTGAGTTTGCTGCTGGGAGTAGCAGGCCTGGGACTTGATCCTAGCTGAGTGTCCTATTTTTAATCCCTGTGCTAAAACGGGACTAACCAGAAGACCAGTTTGAATGTTCTTGCTCTCATACTGAGAGTCACCAGCGGTTGGGACCATGAGCAGCTCATCTCATGATTCTGCCTCTCTATCTTTTCATTTGTAAAATAGGGAAATTAGTATTTATTCAGTCTTACAGGGGTGTGGAAATCAAGCTGACATAATGCATTTGAGGGTGTTAAGAATAGTATGAAAATGACAGAGAAATCCTAGGAAATGTATATGGCATGATTATTATCATGAGTGAAGTCTTCACTAACTGATAATTTGGGAACTCCCAAGGTGGAAAAAAATCAGTATCCACACATGTGACCCCTGTAAATATCAATGTGGAGGGGGAGGGAAGCAGTAGTTAAATTTTGGTGAGAAGCAGATAGTTGGTTCTGGTTATGTCAGAACCCTTCAGTTTTAAAACCCTTCAGTTTTTATTGCTCAGTCTGAGCAATAATTGTGCAATTGTATTTTCTGGACCATTGAAGTTCAAGCCAAGACAAGAGGAGCCACGTATCAGGTTTATTGAATATACAATTTAACTATGTAGCCTGCCTCCATTTAAAATCAGAAAAGCAAATAGAATTGTCTATGGACACTGACTGAAGTGAATCAGTGACTCACCTGCACAGAATCTTTTAATGCCAAACAAATAAAAAAGGCCCTCTTCAAATCTCACATATAGGCACATGGAGAAGCTGAGTCCAGCTTTCCTTCATCTAGGGAGGGATGCTGAGCAAATTTCATCATACTCGCCACTCATGAGTCCTCAGGTCCTAGCTGATGAAAAGGAGAGGAAAATGCATCCCGTTTCAGCAGTCTCTCACCTCTCTTGTATTTTCTCCCCTGGTCTCCCCCAGAGTTTAAGGGCAGAGCCTCACCTGGTTCACCTCCAATCCTACATCACACCCAGAAGACAGCTCTGTATAAAACGGTGTTTGATAAATCATTAACAAATGACTAAGTTGAGTGAATAGTTTTCCAAAAAATAGAAATTGTCACTATTCCTCTATAGAATTGAACTTATTGATCATTCCCAAGACATTTTATGGTAGGCTCAGAGGCATCTTGAGATTCTGGTAAACTTTCAGATCAAGACTATGACACTACAAAAGTCTGTTTTAGTATTTTGTGTGGCCTTAACCATGTAAGTAGCAAAGTCCCGCATTCTCAGATAGTGTCACAAAGGACTACAGATAACCAAAAGCAAACAGGAAACAAGAAGACCAAGTTAGAAACTATTCTGGCAGGAGAAGAGTTATATGGTGAACAGAGCCATCCCTTTATCTTAAGGCCAGTATGAAACCAGTTTATTTAAAAGCAAGAGTGAAGCCTACTCCACTGTCCACTGGTGTGAACAGATTAATCTAAGACACTCAGACCAGAATTCAGTCTGGCTTGACTAATACTTTCAACTCTGGATAGCAAACACCTATACACATGCCCCAAATACATGGCTTGGGGGCCTACACTAAATTTCTCGGGCTGCATGCTCTGCCATGCTATGCCACTGAGCCTTCTTTGTCTAGTACTGAGTTGAGTTAAGCTGTCCCATACTCATCCATCCTCTGTTAAAAACAGAGAATGCATTTGTGAGACTGGAAACTCAGTGGCCAAAGGACAGAGTTGAACACACAGATCAGATGTGAACCAAGCCTTCAGTCTTACTTCTGTTGTATTCTAACACCGAACTAATCCTTGTGTTCAGAAATGTCCTGTGACATCAGATACCATCCTAAATACGGAGTGTTCTGCATTGCAGAGGGAGGTAATGTAGGCAGACAATCCAGGAAACCCATTCAAAGATACTTAACATTGGACTCAATGCTAAGTAATTGCTGGAGATAGCTATTACCATTACCATGTTCTCCTGCCAACAGCTGAAATCTGCTTTACAAGATGCCTGCTTAAAACCTCCCAGTGATTTCCCCCTGCCCATAGAATAAAACCCCAATATTCTTAGCACAAATGACAAAACCTTCTAAAATCTGGACGCTGCCTCTCTCTCCTGCTTTGTCTCTTGTCCTTCCCACTCCCCCTCTGTCCCCTTCCTACCACCCATCTCCACCACCATGACAACACCAGATTTTTGTCCCTCCTGGGCTTCAAACAGCTCTTCTCTCTGCCTCATACTCAACTCCCGACTCTGTCTTGCTTGGCCCACTCCTGTTCAGGCTTCAGTCTGAAGTTAGATATCCCTTTTTGAGTCTGGCCTTCCCCAACCCCCCACTGGCACTCCCCACTAAGTGCGGTCACGACACCCTGTCCTCTTCCTTTCATAGGAGCCAGCATGCATTTTCAAGGTCACTAAACATTCATTCAGGCCACATCATAAGCCTAAAGCTGCCAGAAAGCTCTTTATTGTCTTCTTCCCCTTTGTTTTCCTAGTGTATTTCATGACATATTGCACTGTATGGACCCTACATAAACATAATTTTATTTGATATTGGACTCAGATGTGCAGATCAGTTTTGTACCAAATTGGCATCACTCTTGGGCAAGGAAGAGGGAAGGATGATTGCATCTGTATTCACAGGTACTTTGGAGATGTGCACCAATGCAGTTAGATAAGCCTCTTGCATTTATCTCATCCCCTAAACTCCATTCTATGACCCCTTTACTGCCTCGCATGCCCTATCCCTTTCCTCCCTGAGTTCAGGCTTCGGTAGGTGTTGAAATCCTTAATTCCATCTGTGTCAACATCACATCCCAAGAGTTAGAATAAATATGCTTAATCAAAAGGTGTGTTAATGATTGTCCCTGTGTGGTAGACAACCCCTACACAGATGGAGAAGCTTGAGGACCACTTGGGAGTGATCCTCCTGCAATGCACATTAACCTAAGAGCTCCCAGCAACCCTGAGTGTATCACCTGTGTCCTGCACAAGACAAATTGTGGGCTAGTCATGCACCACCTAGTTGGGAAAAACATCATTATTCTAGTCATTAGTCCAACCAGCAAATGCTGTTGCTCAGCAAGGCATGAGTGTCCTAGTGTTACCAGTTATCCCTTCTCTCCCCAGATGGTCTGATTTCCAATTAACTGTATGCAGTGCAACTTAAAAGAAACCACAGCAAATAAGCCTGCACACATCAGGACTCCCTAACCACAGGACAGTCCTCCTGGGGATTAAAATTAGTTGTGAAAGGTGCTGCGTGTAATATTTTAGTCATGTTACTGAGGTTAAGAACATGGTCTTTGGGGCCACAAAACTTAGTTTGGACCCCAATTCCGTCTCTTACTGCCAGGAAAACACTGGTACAGGTTCCTTCCTTAATCAGAGTCTGTTTACTCATCTACAAAATGGTAATGATAGTGGTAAGCAATTTACAAAGGTTAGTGTAAATAAGGTAATTTATGTCAAACACCTGATACAGAGCCAGGCCCACAGAAAAGGTGAGAATAACTGCCTCATGGGGTTACCATGATGTTTAAATGACAGTCTTCTAAAGTGCTTGGCATAAATGCCCAGCACATACTGAACACTCAAGAAATGAAACCTACTATTACTACTGACTAAAAATGTTGATGTTACCTAAGTTTGCAAGGGAATGCTTTTTTAATGGCGTGAACTGAAGTAGTTCCTGTCACCTCTGCTTACTTGCATCCTAGTATATTTTCTCCCGTGGGAAAGAATAAGATGGAGTGCCAGCTGGGAGCCAGGGAAACCACAAAGCACTGGGAGACACATGAGAAGAGTAAACCACACACGTGAACTTCTCCCCTGGGCATCGTCATAGATGAAGAGTTGTTGAGTCCATGAATCACTGCCATGGTCATGCAGTAAACCTCTGTGCTCTGGGCTCCTGAAGAAATGTATGATGATCTCATACGTGCCCTTAATAGCACAGCTCACCCAGACATTCTGAGTGCATTATTCTAGACTACTGATAACCCTTTGTTAGAACTCTGAAGGAGGAAAAGGGGGAAATGAGTTTTGACCCATAAACACAGA
This sequence comes from Anoura caudifer, assembly GCA_004027475.1. Lineage (NCBI taxonomy): Eukaryota > Metazoa > Chordata > Mammalia > Chiroptera > Phyllostomidae > Anoura > Anoura caudifer. The sequence goes on from PVKU01004405.1 coordinate 101,825, forward strand.
TTTCTTATGAGCAAAAATGTATTGAAAAATGCATGGGACAGAGAGCAGAGAGAAGTAAAAACCACAGTGTTCACCAATGTCCTCCTGTTGGCTTCTCTGCCATGAATGCACTTTGTTACTGTGTCCTGCATGCTCCCCTGCCCTCAATATCTCCACCTATACAAATCCTGCTTTCTGCACAAAATTCCCCCATCAGTGTGGTGCACATTAGCCTGTCCTCCCCTGACTACTACTCGTTCATTAACAGCATAGCTTGAAGAGCCCTTGACTCAGTGCCAAACACACAGCTTTCACCTCCACTGACAACTAATTTGCTGACCACTCACTTTCATCACATACCAGCTCATAGTGTTTTTAATCATTCCCTTCCACCCTCACGAAGAGCATAAGCTCCCTGTGAACATGGGCTGTGTCTTATGCTTCTCCTCCATCCGCCTGAAGTCACTATACCACTGAGCAAGTGAGAAGTCAGGTTTACCACATTTAGAACAGGAATGAAAGTGAGATCACTAAATCCAAGACCCCAATATTACTGATGAGAATTCTCAGGCCCAAAGAACTTAAGTAACTGTTCAAATGCAAACACACAGAGGGTAAAAGAGCCTGGACTGCAGAACCATAACCTTCTGAATCACTCCCCAGTGTATCTCAAAAATCCTTATTGTCTCCAACCTCAAAGAAAGAAACTAAGACAAATAACGGGACAGAGGAGGAAATAAATATCACACTTGCACACACATACTGCTTGTGTAAGTCATCGGTTATTGTAAAAGACAAGCAGTCTAGCATTCAACTTGGCCCAGCATCAGGTTAATGCTGTGAACGACTCATCAGTCATTACTGACAATGGCGTAACTGTGGCCAATAACATGAAGCTACAGCATGAAGCTGGGGAACAACCTGGTAAACATACAGATCCAGCCACATCACCATTCATTATCAACAGCAAACAGCTCTACCCTTGGTGGGTGAAACTTGGCCGCTCCATGTCACAGAGCTAGGAAGGAGTGCACAGCAGTTTGCTATCTGGTTGGTATGTGATGTTTTTGTGAAAACAGTTCTTCTCAAGCTTGGACAACACAGAAACTTAAGTTGTTTTTTGGGACAGTGCAATTTACTTCCAGCCTTTGGGCTCTGGTGGCTGAAATGTTCTATATATCAGCAACTATCTGAAAGAAGCTAATGACAAGTTGACTTCCTCCTCTTCATGCATCTTCCCTTAACATCTGCTGACAGAGCATATACCCATGAAAAGAGAGTCATAAAATTCAGCTCTAATTTTGCAGGAGACACTAAAATATATATTTTGGGGCAATGTAGAACCTAGTCTTAATGATGTTTACATAGGAGCGTAAATAGTATAATTTGGCTTTTCTACATCACCTACATCACTTTGAAAAAGCATAATACTTTATACCCAATCTGACTAGCTATTCCTTATGGACTTCTATGACATAATAAGGTACACCATACAAACTTTACAAACAGCCCATCATCTCCTTTTTACACAGTTGCAACCTAACTGTGAAACGTTATTTCCATTTCCTTGATTCCCTAGTAATTGACTCAGATTCTCCTTGGATGACTCAGCTACTCTCTGGATAAAAACAAGCTTTGAAGATAAATTACTGAGTGGGTTACTGGAGTACCACTAAGTAATTTACTTTGAAGTATGATGGCAAATGAGTAACAAGGAAGATTTTGTTTCTGCCATACCAGCAGTTACCAAATTAGAAAGAGAGAGGTAAAAAAAAATTGTACTGATTACTCTTGCCTGGTCTCTGGGTTACAGGCATAAGAAGCTTCAATCTGTGGAGGAAAAAGAAGACAATTCTGCTTCTCCATCAGAGGAAACAGAGTCCTGTGATACCTATTACACATGGACTGTTTCAAATCTATATACATGTTTTTCAAGGGATGCCTGTCATTTTTTAAATAATAGCCATTTTATCATGATTATAAATGTAATATGTCCTCATTGTAAAACACTTGAAAAACACAGAAAATAAGCAAATAAAACTCATTTGTAATCTTATCTCCAGTTTACTACCATGTTAATTGTTGGTTATATTTTCTTCCAGAGAGAGAGAGAGAAAAAGCTAGAGCAAATGAGTTGTGGAAGCTGTATAAACACATTAACCTTTTTTGCATGTGAAACGTATGATACAAACAGTTTAGAACTTCATTTTTATGCCTAGGTTCATATCACAAGTATTCCCCCTTATCTGTTAAAAATCTGCAAAGCTGAACATTCAGTCATTGCATAGATCTTACTGTGCTTTCCCGTACTGCTGAGCATTTAGGTTGCTCTCGTTTTTTTCCTCTTTCAAACCGTTTCCTGGCAAGTGTCCTTTGTAAAGGGAGTAACAGATGTTAAATAACTCTACCCAATGTAAATTTTAATCTTAATATTTTTGGTACATATTCCCAAAATAGAAAGATTAGAAATTAAAGAGTACAATTTACATGAACAGTACCTGAACATGTGTAGGCTAATCCATCATCAAAATTACTGAGTATTATCATTTTTCTTTGCCACTGTAACTGACAAAAATCACATTGTTCCTCTTCTTTTCTGTAAATTTTATTTCTAGTAGGGTAGAATCTTTTTGTAAATTCTGAGAGTATTTACTCTTATGTGAATTACCTGTCCCATCTCTTGCTATCTTATTGAGATGTTAGTGTTTCTTGGCTTGTTTTATGTGCTTTATTTGCATTGCCACATTTATTGTAGATATTTTTGTAATTTTTCATTGCTTTTATATTATAAAGTTCTTTCTCATCCCCAAATCATATACATATTTTTGATCCAGTATGTTATGGTTTTATTATTTTAAAATTTTTAATCCACTCCTAATGTATTTTGCTATACAATTTGAAGTAAGAATATAATGATTTTTGCTCAAATAATAGTTTATCTAACACCACTTCTGAATGGCCCACCAGCTCCTTATGGGTTCAAGGTACTTTCTTTAATAAGTATGAAACCCTTATATGTACTACATGTGAGTTATGTGCAAGGATGAGGCAGGGAGTTTGGAGGCATGCTTTACAGACCTCTGAAGCCCTGCAAATGACCAAGTGGTATGTTCCCACCTCTCTGGCTTCTGCTCTAAACGTCATTTCCGCAGAGGTTGGTTCTGATCACCCCTCAGGGACACAGGCATTCTCTGTTCTCTCACACTATTTTATTTCAGTTTTTATTTGGCTCTTTATTTTTCCAATGTCTTTTTCATCTTCTTAAAAAATTGAATTTATTGAGGTAAAATTGATTAATAAAATTATATACATTTCAGGTATGCAATTCTACACTATATCATCTGTATATTTTACTGTGTTTTTACCACACCAAGTTAAGTTTCTTTCACACACTATTTTATAATGTTTCCTTCATACATTTATCATAATCTAATATTGCTTGTTTATTTATGCTTATTTATTGATTATTCCCCCTGTTAATATGGACACTCAAAGAGAGCTGGGACCTCATCTATTCTGATATCTACTATACTCTTAAAGCTCAAATAACTTTAGGACTGTATAAATGTAACTACTCCTTAATTGTTAAGGAATTGAAATTACATTCGGCTCTTTGAAGGCAACTACGAGGCTGATGTGGCCTCCAGTGAAAATGAATCTGACACCCTGACCTAGAACATGGTAGATAATCAATAAATACATATCTATTTAAAAATAGTAATTTCAGGAATGTCATCAATATGTCAGTCCATACTTGAATTTGTACTGGTCTTCCTAAATTACTGCAACTGTAAAAAAAAGAATCTTTGTTTTATTAGACAAATCCTCATTTTACTCTTTTTCAAAATTACCTTTGTTTATTAGTCCAGATTATATTTAGAATTAGCTTGTCAGATTCTTTGCCTCACTTACACCCTACTTTATGACTTACCCTAAGAAAAACAATGACATTAAATTGCACCATGAATACCTTAGTGAAGAATCAATTCTGTTCATAATGATAAGAATATTGAATTGTTCTCATATGATGGTAGAAAAACACCTGATGCCCAAGCTCACAGAAACATGGATTCTTAAATCTGAAAAGATCATCTTGATTCTTTTCCAAATATGAATCTGAGACTTACATTGATTGACCATAACATTACAGCTAGCAATGGCTCAAAAAATACTTATAAAAATATGTACATCAAGATATAGTGATGAGAATAATAAGGCAAAATGTTGAATATTTCCCCACACTGAAGAGAAGATCATTTCCTAGTACAAAGAAAGAAGTGGAAATTCATCAATTTCAGGTGAAGTGGACCATGGTGAGTGATAATCTATGTAATCTGAATAGTGGAGTGAAATTAGAATGTTCATGACAGCACTGTGCCATTGATTTCAGCTTTATTATTCAGGAGGGTACTTTAGCTGACAAAGTGCTCAAGCCTTACTGATTACTAGAAAGCTTTTGAGATATTTTTTCTTCACAGAAAAATCAGAAATATCTGCACTGAATGAAAGCCTCCATGGTAGAAAGCCCAACCTCCTGATTGTGTTTGGTGAAGAACCCTCCCAGGAAACTCTTTCCTTACCAGAGTCATTTGGCAAAACCACATTACTAGTGCTCACCTGAGCATTTCACTCCCATGCTCAAACCTTTCCCTCTGTCTCCTTTGCCTCTTCAATAAAGACCAAACATCCTCAACTTGACCCTAAAGACCATTTGTCATTGAATGCTGCTCTGTTTGGTCTACATCTATCATATCAGTCTCATTGCCTGGTACACACACCTCACCTCCACATCACCCTACATTCTGAAGACTATACACTGAACATGTTCAGAGAGGGAGATTTCTCCAGAGGCAGCAACTCATTCTGAAGGAATACCCATTTAAGTTAGCTCAGAAGTGTCTCAGACATTAAATGCAGCATGATTTGTCACAACAAAAGACTGGTAAGAACCAGACTGCCCAACAGGAAAGAGTAAAGGACTTGTTAAATCCAATAGGGAGCACTATGCAGCTGTAAAAAAGGAATGGAGCCATCTGTATATACTAGCATGGAGTGATTGCCACAATAAAATACAAAGTGAAAAAGGAAGTTGCAGACAGGTATGTATAAAGTCTACTACTGTTCATCTAAAAAAGAAAACATATATTTATATAGCTATCATATTTTTTATTGAAAAAATCAAACTGTAAAATTTGTAATTGGTTTCTGTTAGAGGAAGTAAATAAGCTTGAGGGATAAGAACTGAAGCCAGACTTAACTACTTCATTTTATGGTTTCAACATCAAAAATATGTACTTGGAGAATTATAAAATTTAATATAAAAATACAACCTCTACACATTGGAAGTAAAATGAAACAAGTTAAGCTAATTAACTGTTTTGGGTTGTAGCATAACAATAGAGAAAATAACTATTCTAAGAGTCTTATAAAAACTGGCAATGTGACTACAACTTCCAAGTGGGATGTACCTCAGAAAAGAAAAAAATGGAAACAAAATTTATCTTTATTAGTCATGTGTTGGTAGTAGTGTTGGTATTGTATTCTATTTCTGAGACTATTGTGAATGCATCACATAGTTAAGAAAAAAGTAATTATGCTGATATTCTTGAGAGCTGAGATATCTGGAATGGGACAAAGGAAATGGATATATGATGGATAAATCTCAAATATATATTAGAAGTATCCATATAATTCATGATATATCTTACCTTTAAAAAAGTCAGAAACAAAGACAGACTTGGTAGCAGAGCATCCCCAATACCCAAATCATGACCTTGAAATACTGTTTCCCATTTAAAGAAATCAAGAGACCTTGGAGAAATGGCTAAATACATGTCTGTGGTAGAAACCTCTAAGATGTGCCTGGTACATGTTGTGAGAAAGGAATCTTTAAAAGACTTTAAGGGTCATTTCAAAAGGATGTAGGAGCCAATTAGAACAATATTGGCCAAAGTTGAGTCCATTTGAATCATAACTGCAATATATTAAATCAGGAAGTAATTTTAATCTATATATTCATAATGAACCAAGAAAAGAAAACCATAGGTCACTTTTGATGCTAAAGGCCAACTCATAAACTGAAAACTAATTAAAAAGACAAAGAAGAAAAATTGGGGGAAGAGGAGGAAAGGTGGGAAGAAAGTATGTATCTTGCCTTTTCCACTTGAACTGTACCTCAAACTAATAATTAAACAACTTAAAGTGGAATTGACAAAATTCAAAATATGGCATCTGAACTCATTGATTAAAAAAGACATGAAACATATTTTCTAATTACAACCTATGACATATTTTGGATCCTGACTCAAACCAGAAAACAGAATGAGACAATCTGGGACACTTGAACACTAATGATATCAAGAAATTACTGTTAAAATGTTTAGATTTGACAATGGTGTTAAAATCACATTTTTTTAAGGAATCAGTATCTTCTGGATATAACAATATTTATGAATGAAAAGGTATGAGATTTGCTTCAAAATATTTGGTAGTATTGGTTAGTGAGTATAGATGAAGCAAGACTGGCTGTGAGTTTCTAATCTTTGAATCTGGGCAGTGGATACATAGTTTACTATGATATTCTCTGTTTCTGTATATATTTGAAATTTTCCATAATAAAAGTTAAACATATAAATTAATAATAATTTCTGGAAAAACTGCACTAGGGTACAGTCCTACAAATGAGCATGGGGATGCCCATTCCCACATCCATACTAACAATGAGTTTATTTTTTATTCCATGTATACCAACTGATAAGCAGTATTATATTTCAATCACTGTGTATCTAGTCCATGATGTATTAATCATAAATAACATTAACATTTTTCTTACTAATTATGCATGTAACTTACATTTGATTGTTTCTCTGATCCCAATTTGCTTTGAAGAATTGTGTGCACTTCAAAAAATGTATGAAAAGGAAATGTGCCATAGCATGTTCATTGATGTGCATATGTATATGTAAATCTTTTACACGTGAATGAACAGAAACAAAGCCTTCAAGGATATGCGCTGAAATATTAAGAGTGATTGTCCCTAGGTAACAGGTTTGTGAGTAATTTGAGATTTTGCTTATATTTAAACAATGAACACATATTAGTTTAACAGGTGGTAAAGTTTAAGAAAAGTCATAATAGACACACACACACACAAGTTCAAAACCAGAGTCAGTAAATGGCACATCACGTGTCAACCACAGTACTCACTGTCACTTATCCTGCATCATTAATTCCTTGAGCACAGCCTGTCTATGGCAGGTTACTTGATAGTGACACCAAAAGAAAAAGCATAGACTTTTAAGCCTTTGTGTTCAAAGGGAAGAAGTAAATGTGGGTTGTAGGTTGGAAGCAGCAAATCAAAGAGCTGGAAGTCACCACAGACGATAGAAATACAATTGCAGAAGTTGCCAGTGCTCCATCTTGGCCAGATCCATACATTCATCCAACCAGCCCTTAATTCAATGAACTGTCACTTAATGCCTCAAAGTGCCAGGCACCGGACTAGAGCCAGTATTATAATGTACGACACACTTTGGTCCTTAATGAACTAAGAGTTCAACAGAAAAAATAAGACTTCAGATTATTGAACCCTGCTGACCTTCAGGTTTTATTTTATTGCCCCAACTTTCCAGTTTTGACTGTAAATCAGATTCATTTAATGTCTCTGCCCTCCCTAGAAAAATGGTTTCATCAAATTTGTGTTTCTCTCTAGGAAAATCAAAGTAATAATAATTTATATTTAAATACATATCTTTTAGTTTTCCCCCCATTTCCTGATGCTTGCACATCTACTTTTTCAATGTATGTCCATCGTATGACCGGGGTGGTTTGGTACACCTAAAGAATTACTTCAGATAAATAAGTCAATAGTTACCTTTTCCCAATAGTCTTCCTCTCATTATCTACTCAAAAGTTTATTTGGGCTCTGAAAAACAAAACAAAACAGGACAAAAAAAAGAGAAAGAGAAAAGAAGAAATGGAAGAAGAGAGGGAGAGAGAAAACTTATACATGAAAACATAAAAAAACACTACAAATATATTTCTCATTGTCTGAGTTACTTAAATTAGAAAGTACTGACTCTCCTGTTGGTTAAGGTTACCTGAAGGGAGGGTTATTAATACACAGTGAAAAGGATAACACAGTTTTATCTCTGTTTTATAAGTTAAGGATATACTAATTAGAGTGAGCATTTATGCTCGAAGTAAGGCCTTAGGACTCCAGTTCAGGGTTATCCACCGGACTACATACCAGCTGAAATATTGGGGGATTCCTGCTCATCTAACTCTGAAACCCAATTTTTCTCATTTGAAAACCAAATTCTTATTTTTGTTCCTCCCCAAACTCTAAAATTAAGCCTTTCTACCTATAGTAAGTTGCTAACTTCAGAGGATCAGCACAGCAGAGAACCCCCTCCAAACAAATTCTGGGCCTTCTCAGTGAGAGCCTCTGGACAGCCAGGGCCTACACATCAGAATCAGTACATGTTTTAAAGTTCTGACTTTAAAAGGAGTTTCTAAAATGGAGATTTAAAGAAAAAACAGAGTACAACATGTTGAACAACTTTTAAATTTGTTTGCATGGGGCAGAGGGTAGGGGTGGGGGGAAATGGAGGTAACTGTACTTGAACAACAATAAAAAAATGCCATTAAAAAATACTTAAGACTTCTGGCCAAGATGGGGGTGTAGGTGGACACATTGTGCCTCCTCACACAACCAAAAGGACAACAACAAATTTAAAAGCAAAAAACACCAGAACTGACAGAAAAATGAACTATATGGAAGTCCAACAAACAAGCAGTTAAAGAAGAAACATTCATCCAGACCAGTAGGAGGGCCAGAGATGGGTAGCCAGGCAGAGAGGACCCCAGCAAGGCTGCAGCTGGTGGACCTGGCCAGGTGGCAGATTGGGGACTGGGCAGCCCCACATTTGCCTGCAGATAAACCAGGAAGAATAAAACTGGGGAGTGAGACAGACCATACAACCCAGAGTTCCAGTACTGGGAAATAAAGTCTCAAAGCCTTTGATTGAAAACACCTATGAGTGTTGAGGCAGTGGGAGAAACTCCCAGCCTCACAGGAGAGTTCATTGGAGAGACCCACAGGGTCCTAGAATGTACACAAGCCAACCCACCCAGGAATCAGCACCAGAAAGGCCCAATTTGATTGTGGGTATCAAGGGAAGTGACCAAAAACTGGCAGAGAGGTGCAAACTCCATTGATCCCTCTCAGACCCCTTCTCCACATACAGCATCACAACGCAATGACATGGGTTGCCCCACCCTGGTGAACACCTAAGTCTCTGCCCCTTACTACATAACAGGTATACCAAGACAAAAAATGGCCCAAATGAAAGAAAAGATAAAAGGTCCAGAAAAAATATAACTAAGTGATGAAGAGATAGCCAACCTATCAGATGCACAGTTCAAAATGCTGGTAATCAGGATGTTCACAGAATTGGTTGAATATGGTCACAAATTAGATGAAAAAATGAAGGCTGTGCTAAGTGAAATAAAGGAAAATGTACAGGAAACCAACAGTTACAGGAAGGAAACTGGGACTCAAATTAACAGTGTGGACCAGAAGGAAAAAACATTCAACCAGAACACAATGAAGAAACAAGAATTCAGAAAAATGAGTAGAGGCTTAGGAACCTCCAGGATATCTTCAAGTGTTCCAACATCCAAATCATAGGGGTGTCAGAAGGAGAAGAGAACCAACAAGAAATTGAAAACTTATTTGAACAAATAATGAAGGAGAACTTCCCCAATCTGGCAAAAGAAATAGACTTCTAGGAAGTCCAGGAAGTTCAGAGAGTCCCAAAGAAGTTGGACCCAAGGAGGAATACACCAACGCACATCATAATTACCCAAGATTAAAGATAAGGAGACAATCTTAAAAGCAGCAAGAGAAAAGGAGACAGTTACCTACAAAGGAAATCCCATAAGACTGTCAGCTGATTTCTCAAAAGAAATCTTGCAGGCAAGAAGGGCTGGAAAGAAGTATTCCACGTCATGGAAGGCAAGGACGATATCCAAGATTACTCTCTCCGACAAAGCTATCATTTAGAATGGAAGGGCAGATAAAGTGCTTCCCAGATAAGGTCAAGTTAGAGGAGTTTATCATCACCAAGCCAAAAATTTTAAAGGGATTTATCTAAGAAAAAGAAGATTAAAAAATATGAACAGTAAAGTGACAACAAACTCACAGTTATTAACAACTGAACCTAAAACAAAAACAAAAGCAAACTAAGCAAATAAGTAGAACAGGAACACAATCACAGAAATGGAGATCACATGGAGGATTATTGGGGGGGAATGGGTGAGGAGAGAGGGAAAACATACAGAGAATAAGTGGCATAAATGGTAGATAGAAGATAGACAGGGGGAGGTTAAGTATAGTATAGGAAATGTAGAAGCCAAAGAACATATATATGAACCATGGACATGAACTAAATGTGGAGAATACAGGTGGGAGGGGGTATACAGGGTGGAGGGTAATAAAGGGGGGAAATGGGACAACTGTAATAGCATAATCAATAAAATATATTTAAAAAATACTTAAGACCTCTTTGAACATTTTATTTTTCTTTCCCTCAGATTTCTTTGGTTCATTTCAGTCAGTGTCCATTAATGAGGAGGCATAAATAAAGGCCAATTTATTAATCTTTCATTAAAATTTTTTTTAAAAATTGTATATTGTAAGTAGAGCCAAAGAAGTAGAATTAAAATGTTTCATGCCAAAGACCTGCTCATCAGTGTCCTGTCCTGGTTTGAGCCCCAACATAGATCTTCCCTCAGTGACCAGTAATTTGTTACTGCTCTGTAGTCCGTTGAGAAGATGGATGGCAAACACTAAGTGCAAATTAAAGCTCCATATGGTCAAAACATACTAGCAGAAAACATAAGCACATTAGTAGAGTTAACCTTGCTGAATATAAGTAATTAGAAACTGTTACTGCAAGCTCAAATATTGATATGAAAATTAAATAGCTGAATTTTGTTCAAAGATTCCTAAATATAAGGAAATTCATGATGACATCTTCTTAACTTACGAGGCCTCTATAAATGGCATTCAAATAGACTAACTGCCCTAAATATTAGCAATTGAATGCAATTTAATGTGCCACCATTTAGTACCAGAATAATAATTTTCATTCATTCTCCTTAGAAAAGGCAGTAATCAGTCTTACATACCTGTAGGTTTCAAGCCATGTCTAGTTCTAGCTACCCCACCTAATTGATCTGGATATTTGCCAACTACAGTGGTACCTCAGTACTCATTGTTAATTCATGCTGGAACTTGTGACAAGTGCCAAAACCGACAAGTACCAAAAGATGAATCATTTTTCTTGTAGAGCAGCGTTGTGACTTATACAAGGTCCACAAAGTACAATGAGTCCCGAGCAAGTGCTGAGTGCTGAGACTTTTTTTTTATCAAAATGCAATGAGTACAGGGTTTGACAAGTTCTGAAGCCAATGAGTACTGAGCTATGACTGTACCTTATGACAGATGCACACTGAACTAATTCATCAGCATGAATTCTGAAAGAAGAGATTTTTCACATAATAGAAAGATTTTCAGATATTAGAGGAAAATGTCAAATAATCTAAACTTCAAAATTAGCAAGTATTAGGCTGAACAACAGGAATATAACAATATTTGACCATTTTTTAGTCTATAAACAAGGCAATTTCAAGTACTTCAAACGAACTTATGACATGCAACCTGCCACTTCCTGTGCTTCATGTGGGCAAACATACTGATATGGTAATCTTCTTGCTGAACCAAGAAGTCTCAGCTTCATGATCAAAGTATCCAATATCAACCAATCACCCTCAGAAGAGATGAAACATATCTGCCATGTCAGTTTGAGATCCCTCTTTTAATATATTATTCATACAAGATTTATTAATTTGTTCACTTAGCAATTACTATTTAAGTGTCTACCTTATGAATAGCACTGAGTAAGGAGTTAAGAGGAATACAGAAGAGTCTATACATTGGGATTTGTCAGCTACCTTTATGTACAGATTATATACACAAGAAAATATATGTGTAAAACTCAGATAAGGAGCATATGATGTTATTGGGGAAAATACAGAGATATTTGGGCTTTGAGACAACAAGGAGGAAGGTACAATCCTATGGGTAAAATCTATCTGAAAGGCTTTATTAAAAGGCTTCATAATCTTTATACAGATAGGATTTCAAGAGACAGAGTGAAAGATCACATACCAGATGGAAAGAACAATGAGAGCAACTGGGAACATGCATGGTGTGTCTGAAGGAAGCAAGGGGTGGTGGGAGAAGAGAGGTCTGGGAGTGTGAGTGTAGTGGGAATTTCACCCAGGGGGGATGAGGGATAAGGTTGGAGAAGAAAGTTGAAATGACAGTGAAGAAAGTTTAATATTTCATAGCATCATCGAAATAATTTGATGCTATTGAATGCTTTCAACAAAAGCATGACAGGATAGAAAGTTCTAGAAAAATAGGTCTGGCATCTATGTTTAGGATGCATTGCAAGCAGAGACAATCAGAAGCTAGCTAAGAGATGGTTTCCCTACCATGACAAAGAATGGAGATAACCAAAATATGTGCATAAAATTGTATCAAAAAATGTCAAAGATATTATTTACAAAGTGAAAAGAATAAGTAATTTTGGTATGAATTCATTTCCATCTACCCAACAGAATGCTAATTCAGCATTCCACACAGTTTTAGCACTTTAGTACTTCATTTATTCAACAAATACCTAAAAAGCATTTATTCCAGACATTTCTAGGCTCTCAGGATACAAGGATAAACTAAGCAGACACAATCTGTTGCCTCAAATAGGTACATTCTAGGGAAAAAAGTAAACAGTAAGCAGGAAAAAACAAGTACGCACCTCACTGCAGCCTGTGATAAGTGTTGTGAAGGCAACAAACAGGGTGTGGTAACAGAAAATAACAGAGGATTGAGGGCTGGAAGATGGCGGTACGGTAGGAGGGAACAGATTCCATTTCCCCCTGCACACGGGAGAGGAACCTGGCTGATCTGTGAAGAAACGGAATGGTTAACCAGTGGAAACACAGCATATTTGAAAGTAGGAAATCGAAGGTTGTAGCAGACATTGAAAAATTGGATGGTAAGCAGAGTACTTCAGAACAATAAGAGCCCAGGAATCAGTGCAGAGACCAGGGCTGCCAGGCCTGGGGCCAGTGCTTGCCAGGCCAGCTAGAGGCTCTAGGGAAGAAGCTGGGTCCGTGCAAGACAGCATAAGGCTTCACAACTAAAGACACCCACCCTCAAATGGATACAACTGTGTGCAACCATGGACACTCGAGCACAGGCATGACAGCAGATGCCTGAGTGACTGGAGACCTGTGGCCCAGGCCAGGACCCAGGGAGCACAAGCGATCTGTGAGAGAATCGGAGCTCACTCCCATGAAATTGGGGTAAGTGCACGACATATGAGATCCAAGCTCACACCCACAAACTCAGGAAAGTGCGTGCTCCCCAGGAGGCTCAAAACATACACCCGAGGCCCTGTGCAAAGAGGTGCTGGGCTAGCCCTGGGAGGACTAGTACAAAGATAACTGAGTGCTGAACAGGGAGAAAAGTGACACCATCACCCCTCGGCCTTTGCAGCCAGCAAGACCAGAAAATCCAGCTTGGCGAGTGTGAAAACATCAAGAGGTTCTTTGGTTGTTTGTTTGTTTGCTTGTTTGTTCATTTTTCTTTTTTTCTTTTTTTGAACAATATTTTTATTATTTTTTCATTATTTTTATCTTTTTACTCCTCAACTCCTTTTGCTTATCTTTACTTCTTTCTTCTATTATTCCTTCTTTCCAATTTTATCTCTTCTTCCTTCCTCTTTTTATTCTTCCTTTTTCATTTTTTCTTCCTCTATTCTCACTTTAAATACCCACAAATAAGACAAAAACAAAAACAAAAACAAACAAACAAAAAACCCTGGAACACTGAAAAAAACAGAGTTGGTCCCAAAGAGGGGGCATTCCAACAGCTGAGACAGTGGAAGCTGTGATCACCACAATACCTGAAGGAGACTGTACTACTAAGTTTCACAGGTATTCTAGCACAGAAGTTCACACCATAAACCTAGGGAGCCAGAACAGATCAATTTAAGAAGCTGAGGCTAACAAGAAGAGTCTCACAAACAATGGGAAGACAAAGAAACAATCCCCAAACAAAAGAAAAGGAGGAAGCCACAGAAAGAATGCTAAATGAAATGGAGACAACTCAACTATCAGATTTTGAGTTCAAAGCAATGGTTGTCAGGAAGCTCCAAGAGCTCTCAATGAGCTACCAGAAACTACAGGGAAGCTACGAGGAACACACTGCAAACTATATCAGCATGAAAAAGGAAATAGAAACTATCAACAAGGGCCAAGAGGAAATGAAGAATACAATTTCTGAACTGAAGAACACAGTGGAAGGAATGAAAAGCAGAATTGATGAAGAAGACTGGATCAGTGAGTTAGAGGACAAAATAGGAAAAAAAAAAAACCACCCAGAAAGAGCAAGAAAAGGAAAAGAGGCTCAGAAAGAATGAAGAGAGATTAAGAGAAATGCAAGACAATATGAAATGTAATAATATCCGTATAATAGGGATGCCAGAAAGAGAAGAAGAAGAGCAAGGGATAGAAAACTTATTTGAAAAAGTAATGATGGAAAACTTTCCTAATTTGATGAGAGAAAAAGTCACACAAATCCAGGAGACACAGTGAGTCCCAATCAAGAGGAACCCAAAGAGACCCACCTCAAGACACATCATAATTAAAATGGCAAAATTCCAAGGCAAACAGAGAATCTTAAAGGCAGTAAGGGAGAAAAAGGAAGTAAAATACAAGGGAGCCCCGATAAGGTTAGCAGCTGACTTCTCAATGGAAACTCCCCAAGCCAGAAGAGAATGGCAAGAAATATTCCAAGTAATGAGAACCAAAGGCCTGCAACCAAGACTACTTTATCCAGCAAGGCTTTCAATCAAGATAGAAGGCCAAATAAGGAGCTTCCAGGACAAAAGAAGTCAAAGAACACACCTCCACCAAACCAGTGCTGCAAGAGATACTAAAGGAACTGCTTTAAGGAAAGGAAGAAAGAGAGAGAGGAACACAGGCGTGAAAATGGCAATGAATAAGTTCCTATCAATAATGACCTTAAATGTAAATGGATTAAATGTTCCAATGAAAAGACATAGAATCACTGAATGGATAAGAAAGCATGACCCACACATATGCTGCCTACAAGAGACCCACCTCAGGACAAAAGACCTACACAGACTCAAAGTGAAGGGCTGGAAATAAATTTTCCAAGCAAATGGACAGGAAAAAAAAACCCAGGGTAGCAATACTCATATCAGACAAAATAGACTTCAAAAGATGAGCCATAAAGAGAGACCCAGAAGGTCACTTCATAATACTCAAGGGAAGAATCCAGCAAGAAGACATAAGCATTGTAAATATATATGCACCCAACATAGGAGCACCTAAATACATAAAAAAAAAATCTTAGAGGACTTCAAGAAAGATATTGACAGCAATACAATTATAGTAGGGGATTTTGACACCCCATTGTCAGAAATGGACAGATCTTCCAAAGAAAAAAATCAACAAAGATATTGTGGCATTGAACAACATTCTGGATGAAATGGGCTTCACTGATATATATAGAGCCCTTCATCCCAAAGAAACTAAATACATATTCTTTTCTAATGCACATGGAACATTTTCAAAGATAGACCACATGATAGGACACAAAACAAGCCTCAACAAGTTCAAGAAAATTGAAATCATACCAAGCATTCTTTCTGACCACAAGGGACTGAAACTAGAAACCAACCCCAAGGGGTAAAACCCAAAACACTCAAAATCATGGAGATTGAAAGCATACTATTAAACAATGAATGGGTCAAGAATGAAATTAGGGAGGAACTCAAAAAGTTTCTGGAAACAAACAAAAATGAACTCACAACAACCCAAAACTTATAGGACACAGTGAAGGCAGTCCTCAGAGTTCATAGCGATACAGGCCTACCTAAAAAAGATAGAAACATTTCAAACAAACAACTTAACCCTACGCCTACAAGAACTCAAGGAACAACAACAAAGACAGCCCAGAGCAACTAGAAGGAAGGAAATAACCAAGATCAGAGCAGAATTAAATGACATACAGCCTAAAAGCACAATTCCAAGGATCAATGAATCCAGGAGCTGGTTCTTTGAAAAGATAAACAAAATTGACAAGCCTTTAAGCAGGCTCATCAAGAAAAAAAGAGAGAGGACCCAAATAAACACAATCCAAAATGAAAGAGGAGAGATTACAACTGACACCACAGAAATACAAAGGATTGTAAGAAATTACTATGAAGAACTGTATGTCAAGAAATTTGAAAACCTAGGTGAAATGGACAAGTTTCTAGAAACATATAATCTTCCAAAACTCAATGAAGAAGAAGCAGAAAGCCTGAACAGACCAATAATAGCAGATGAAATTGAAGCAGTACTCAAAAAACTCCCAAAACACAAAAGCCCGAGACCAGATGGTTTCACAGGAGAATTCTACAAAGCATTTAAGGAGAGCTAACCCCTATCCTTCCAGACTTTTCGAAAAAATCCAAAATGATGGAAGACTCCCAAACTCTTTTTATGAAGCAAGCATCATCCTAATCCCCAAACCAAATAAAGACACAACAAAGAAAGAAAACTTCAGGCCAATATCACTGATGAACATAGACGCTAAAATCCTCAACAAAGTATTGGCAAACCACATCCAACAATACATTAAAAAGATCATACACCATGACCAAGTGGGATTCATCCCAGGGATGCAAGGATGTTTCAACATTTGCAAATCAGTAAATGTAATACATCACTTAAACAAAAGCAAAGACAAAAATCACATGATCATATCTATAGATGTGGAAAAAGCTTTTGATAAGGTACAGCATGCATTTATGATAAAAACACTCAGCAAAGTGGAAATAGAGGGAGCATTCCTCAACATAGTAAAGGCCATATATGAGAGACCTACAGCCAACATCATACTCAATGGGCAAAAACTAAAATCTCTTCCACTAAGATCAGGAACAAGACAAGGTTGTCCACTTTCACCACTTCTATTCAATATAGTATTGGAAGTCTTAGCCATGGCAATTAGACAAGAAAAGGAAATAAAAGGCATCCACATTGGAAAGGAGGAAACAAAACTATCATTGTTCGCAGATGACATGATAGTGTACAAAAAAAATCCTATAGACTCGGCCAAAAAGCTGCTTGACCTAATAAATGAATTTGGCCAAACAGCCGGATACAAAGTCAATATCCAGAAATCAAAGACATTTTTGTATACAAACAATGAAACAGCAGAAGCAGAAATCAAGGAAAAAATCCCATTCGATATAGCAAAAAGAAAAATAAAATACCTAGGAATAAACCTAACCAAGGAGGTAAAAAACCTGTATGCAGAAAACTACACAACACTGAAGAAAGAAATCAAGGAAGACACAAACAAATGGAAACATATACTGTGTTCGTGGATCAGAAGAATTAACATCATCAAGATGTCCATACTACCCAAAGCAATTTACAGATTCAATGCAATACCTATTAAAGTACCAATGGCATATTTCACAGACATAGAACAAACACTTCAAAAATTTATATGGAACCATAAATGACCCCGAATAGCTGCAGCAATTTTGAGAAAGAAGAGCAAAGTAGGAGGGATCACAACACCTGACACCAGACTGTATTATAAGGCCACTGTAATCAAAACAGCCTGGTACTGGCACAAAAACAGGAACATGGACCAATGGAATAGAACAGAGAGCCCAGAAATAAACCCAAGTCTCTATGGTCAATTAATATTCGACAAAGGGGGCAGCAACGTAAAATGGAGTAAAAATAGCCTCTTCAACAAGTGGTGTTGGGAGAACTGGACAGCTACGTGCAAAAAAATGAAACTAGAGCACCAACTTACACCATACACAAAAATAAATTCAAGGTGGATAAAAGATTTAAATATAAGCCGTGATACCATTAAAGTCCTAGAGGAGAACATAGGCAGCAAAATCTCAGATATTTCACACAGCAACATTTTTACTGATATGTCCCCTAAAGCAAGGGACATAAAGGAAAGAATAAACAAATGGGATTTCATCAAAATAAAAAGCTTCTGTATGGCTAAAGAAAACAGTATTAAAATAAAAAGAGAACCAACTGTATGGGAAAACATATTTTCCAATGATACCTCAGTCAAGGGTTTAATTTCCAAAATATATAAAGAACTTACACGACTCCACTCTACGAAGACAAGCAACCCAATTAAAAAATGGGCAAAGGACTTGAACAGACACTTCTTCAAGGAGGACATATAGAGGATCCAGAGACACGTGAAAAGATGCTCAATATCGCTAGCTATCATAGAGATGCAAATTAAAACCACAATGAGATACCACTTCACACCAGTCAGAATGGCCATCATAAAAAAAGCAAGAAACAAAAAGTGTTGGAGAAGTTGTGGAGAAAAGGGGACCCTAGTGCACTGTTGGTGGGATTGCAGACTGGTACAACCACTATGGAAAGCAGTATGGAATTTTCTAAGAAAACTAAAAATGGATCTGCTTTTTGACCCAGTAATTCCACTGCTAGGATTATATCCTAAGAACCCTGAAACACCAATCCAAAAGAACCTATGCACCCCTGTGTTCATAGCAGCACAATTTACAATAGCCAAGTGTTGGAAACAACCTAGGCACCCATCAGTAAATGAATGGATCAAAAAACTATGGTACATTTACATGATGGAATTCTATACAGCAGAAAGAAAGAAGGAGCTCCTACCCTTTGCAACAGCATGGGTGGAACTGGAGAGCATCATACTAAGTGAAATAAGCCAGGCAGTGAAAGACAAATACCATATGATCTCACATTTAACAGGAACCTAATCAACAAAACAAACAAGCATAATATAAACAAAGACACTGAAATTGAGAACAGGCTGACAGTCACCAGAGGGGAGAGGGGAGGGAATTTCAGGGGAAAAGGAGAAGGGTTTGGAGCAACAAGTATGAAAGACACATGGACAAAAAATGGGGGGGGGTGGATATGGGTGGGAGGTAGGGAGGGTTGGGGTGGTGGGCTGGGACAGGAGTATAAGACAGATAACTGTACAAGAACAACAATTAAAATTAAAAAATTAAAAAAGAAAAGATCAGAGGGTTCTTTTTCAAGGGTTTGCAGATGACTGTTAAGCTAAAACCTAAAGGAATTATTAGAGTCCTGGTTCTACAATAGCAAATATACTGCAACCATAAATTTCAAAGCCAACACAATTTCCTTTCCTTGTCCTTTTCCTCTTCCAGCTCTATGTCAAAGCTTGATTTAGCCTATAGTTTGTCACCCTTTCCAACTAATGATGAACTGAAATCATTATGGGACAGAAAGTGCCGCTGAGGTGGTCATTAACTTACTAGCAGAGAAATCAACACAGAGATGGTCACTGCTGCCATAAATCCAAACTTTAGTAGTAAATATTTATTGGTGGGAAGTCATATTTCTGCCCCTGATGGTCCCATTACCACACAGTCATTCAAGGCTGAAAGCCATTTTAGCAACTATTTAAGAAAGCCTAGTCTAGAAAGATCAGGTATATTGTTAGACTCTTAAAAGTCCATGTAATTCAAATACCCAGTTAAAATAGCAGAAAGAAAAGTCTTCTGTTGCATTCATTGAATCTCTACTCCACTTACCCCAGTGGCTTAGGAAACTGTTCTTCTACATGTATCCTGATTCTGCTCTCTTAAGGCTTTTAGTTTTTATGATGTCTTAGACACATTTGTCTATATCATGTCCCACAGCTCTGATGACTACTGAAGGAATTCCCATGGCCACATCTTTCTCAGCACTGGACTCTTCCTGTCTTCTGCTTATGATATTGCAAATGTGCAAGATATTTGAGTGCATGCCTAATTCATACAGACTATACATTCCTTGAAGATGTGATTTACTAATCTTACATCCCCCATAGCACTTAATACGTGCTCAGTAAATGCATGGGGGAAATGAATGAGCAAATGAGTGGATGGATAAATGAATTGCAGAGAAGAACCTTTAAAATATCTCTCACTGGCAAAATCAAATTGGACATTCCCAAGATCAGCAGTTTCTAAGCCTGTGTGTATATCAAAATCACCTGGAAGCTTATAAAAAACGCAAATCCCTGGGTCCTGCTTTCCCAGTCCCCCAGCCCCTGATGGAGCAGGTCTGGTTTAGACTTAAGAAATTGAAAGGTCCTCCCAGATGTTTCTAATATGAAGAAGTTTTGAAATCTACTGATCCAGCAATCTCAATAAAGAAAACCAAATGAAATACCAAGAGGATTGTTTTATTGTGAACAAGTTTGGGGATTACAAAGAAATATATTCTGCATACTGATGCCTGTAAAATTTCTAACATTCATACAAAGACCAGATCTAAATCACCAGGAAAAAAAAATGGATCTGAAGTTTAGCTTTCTAAATAGTTAGCTAAATCAACATTGTCGTCCAATAAATCTTATTTTTACCAGGGACCCTCATTGCAGTAGAATTAAATTTTTCTAGTAGAGTTTACACTTCTTTCAGCATAGTGCACTAGATAGTCTGAAGGCCTTTTGCATGACAAAATAACTAGATCCTGGGTAATATCTCATTTTTTTTTTCTTGCACTGCTGGAGTTTTAGAACGTAAGAGAATCCTCTAATAAAAGGGGAAAGTGTGCTGACACCAGATTGGTGAGCAGTAAGTCCACCCAAAAGGCATAGGTTGCTCTGAGAAAAGAATGTATATGACAACCACTACAGGGAGACCAAGACCTGATCCAGAATCAAGGTGAAAAACCTAAATCTGAACCTCACGCATTACAAGGATCCCAGACTAGGAATCACGTGACCATGATGCAAAGGCACCTCCCTGGCTTCCAGTGGAATCAAACATAACTTCTCCTTGGGGGAAGAAACTCTCAATTCAGACTCCTGAGTTTACTACAGATTAATTATGAGCACCTTTAAGTTCACAATCAAGGAGCAATAAATACACAAGAGAATAAATCACCAGAAGAAACAAAAAAAAAAAAAAAGTAGGAAAAACACTTAGGACTTCAGATGCTGAAATCATTTGATGAAAGAATGAAATACTAAAAGAGAGAATATGTAAATAAATTGCTCAGATTTTAACACAGAGAGAAAAATAAATGGAAACTATGGAAAAAAGATTACAAGATATTCAAGGAAGAAAGGGAAAGCTTAAAATATGTCTAATTAGAATACCCCAGAAAACATGAAAGAATGAACAGAAAAAAATTTTCAAAGACATAACAGTTGAAGCTGTATCTGTTAAGTGGGCTAAGTAATTTGGACTAACCCTCCCATTGAAGATAATTTTTTAAAAGTAGTAAAATATTTTTAAGAAGAACTTTTACATAGTATCAAAGAGTTAACAAGAGAATAAGAAATCACTGAACTGAAACCCAATGGGAGGCATGAATTCAGACAAGTGAGTCTAACCATCAGGTGCTGAGAGACTGAAAGGCACCTTGGCTCAGTGACTTTGGGTCCCTGAGACAAAGCTGAGTGCAAGTAACTTATTAAGAGGTAATCCTAGAAAACACAGGTAGTAGCATGAGGAAATTAGGAAAGAAATGGCAACAAAAAATGGCATTATTAAGCATGTTCCCACTGTAAGTAACTAAAGCTTAATCCTACTGGAGAACTAAATTAGACCATGACTAAAAATCATTTCACCCTAGGGAAAAGGAAGTTGGAATATTTATACACCACTGGTTGAGTGTGAGTCCCAGGAAATCATTTACTCTCTGACACTAAAGACAAGCCAAGCATATGGCTAATAGAGAAAGCCCCTAAGGCGAAAAGACTCAGATGCTGGCAGCTGGAAGTCAGGCTGGTACACAAAACACAGTGGTAAGCTCCACTGAGATGGGTAAGAGGCCACAAGCATCTGCTTCAGGGTTCCTCAGACAGCTGGAGGGGAAAAGTCAAAAAGCATGCACAACAGGTGGGGATCTTTGCAAACCATCCTTTCCTGGGGGATGGGACCTGGAAGGAATGAATCCTTTTGTGAGGAAAATGAAGATGAAAATCTGCATTGGACAGAAGTAATGTTGTCCTGGAATTTAAATTATTTCCACCTATAAATTTTCAAATTTCTAGGAAACAATAAAGAAAAAGAAGATATAAACAGGAGATAGACACCAGGAGGGAAAACTTGCAAAAATAACAAATAGAAACAGACCCACCGGACTTTGCATGGTGAAATTAGCAGGCACAGACTAACTGTGTTTATTATGGTCAAGGAAATAAAAACCAAGCACTACTCTTTAGACAAGAAATTGGAAACCATAAATACTGCCTAAGAGCAAGGGGGCTTCACCAGGGCTAGGTTCCTGCAGTGCACAGCCACTGGCATCAACCAGCCACTCCCCACCATCCTTCCCTGTGGCTGTGTTGTGGCAGTGTGCATCTGGTGAGACACTAGACTTGTGAACAACTTTCCCCACACCCTAGGGAGCAGATTTCCAGCAAGGTCCAGCAGTGAAATTTGGCTGGGCCCTCCCAGCAAGGTCTGGCCCTCAGCCCCCAGAAGAAGTGGGGAGACTCTTCCTTGGTTGCTCTATCTAAACCCTGAGGGTAGTGAATGCTCTCACTCTTGCAGTCTTTAGAGTTCCCTTTACTTCTTCCTGGTCAACTCTGTCACTCCAATTATTCCTCAGAGTCAACAGTACTTTATATTAAACTTTCCTTGTTTAAATTTTTAAAAATTGCTATAATAGAAACTTGAAAAAGAAATAAATAAAAATTTTGTAATAGAAAAATATAAATCTGAAATTAAGAACTTAATGGACAGGTTAAAGAGCAGTTTAGACAAAGATGAAAACAGTAAATGAAGTGAAAGATAGATACATGGAAAAAAAAACAGAACAAAACAAAGAGTGACAAAATATAAAGAGGGTAAGATACATAGAGAATACAGTGAGAAGACTTAACATATACATAATTGGAGTACCAAAAAAAAATGAGAGAACAGAGAAAGTATTCAAAAAATAATGCCTGCTGGAATTTTTCAAAATTGATGAAATACATGAAGCTGGGTAGTCAAGAAAATCAACAAAGCTAAACAGAATGGAAAGGGAACTTAATTACATCAGAGTGACACTGAAAAAGAAAAAGACAGAAAAAAATCTGAAAATAAAACAACAAAAAATGATGATTACTTTCAAAGTAGGAAAGGGTAAACTGGGAGCTAACTTCTCATTAGACACAGAGCTTGAATGACTTCTCCAGTCTTCTGAGGTAAAATGACTGACAACCTAGAATGCTCTACCATGTGACTATATACTTCAACTTGGAAGCAAAAGATATTTTCAGACAAAAAAATACGGATAGTGGCCACCAGAAGACCTACAAGATAAGAAAATTCGCAAAGCTGATCTCAGATAAAAGAATGATTATTACAAATGAAAGAATCAGACATATAGAAACAAGTGGAAGGAAAAAGATATACAGATATGCCTAAATGAGCATTGACTTTATAAAGAAATAATAATAACTTAAAGTTTTATACACACACACACAGCATTTCATTTGGAAAGGGCTAAATAAAATTATGTTCCAAGGTGGAATGATTTTGAGAGGAGAGGTAAAGGTGTTAATTATTACAAGATTTTCATAAGTGAAAAATATAAATTATAATTTCCAAGGTAATCTCTAAAAAATAGACAAAATATGAATAACTTCCAGTCTATTAGAGGGAGGAAAAAAAGACTGATTAAAAAAAATAAAATACTCAATCCAGAAAAAGAAACAAGAGAAAAGGTGATATGCAACAGACTGGATAAGAAAAAAGAAAAGAAAGAAAAGAAGGAAGGAAGGAAGGAAGGAAGGAAGGAAGGAACTCTAATAGAAGCAGATTTCAAATATCAATGATTGCACTAAATTGAAATGAATTAAATATCCTCAAGTCAAGAGAAAACACTGTCAGTCTAAATGAAACAGAGAAAATGATAATTCAAGAGGTTTATCTATAGAACATAAGGACACAGGACCACAACCTAAAGCAGAGGCATCCTGTTAAATCCATAGGCTTGTGAGAGATACAAACCAATTCTTGAATACCATTGGGATTTTGTGCTTTCTTGTTACACATCAAAATCTGGCTGAGACAAAAAATTGGTACCTAGGCATGAAGTGCTGCCATGATAAAACCTTAAAATATGTGGTATTGGCTTTGGGATTGCGTGGCCGGTAGAGAAAAAATTGTTAAAACTATTCAGCCTCCAGCATGGGCATAACATGGGGATTTTCTTCCACATTCTCTTCTATGTGGCCAAGTAAGAAATACAAAGATCTTTCTTGGTGATAGAGGCTAGCTATAAAAATGTACAGAAAATATCAAAGTACATGAGAAAATGTCAAAATTCTTCTCTTTGAAATTAGGAAGAGAGAAGGAGCCTAACTCTCACCAAATTAATTATACAATAAACGAGACACTCCAAATTGTGTAGCAGAGCAAAAGAAAGACAATAAGGATTGTAAATGAAGGAATAAAATAACCATCATTTACAGATAATGTATTTTTGTACAGCAAAAATCTGAAGACTTTACAGATAATTATAAGAATATTAAAAATGAGTTTAGCAAGATTGCTAGATACAGGGTTAATGTTTAAAAAATAATTTCAACTCCTTAACCAGCAACAAATAGAAAATGAAAAAAATTTAAAGATACCATTTATAATAATTTTTAAAATAGCAATACCTACACTAAATCTAGCAAAAATACATTGATAACTCTACACAAAACACTTAAATACTACTGAGTTAAATAAGATTTTATTAAATGGAAGGATTATTAGATATAGGAAAACAACACTTTTTAAAATTAATTTTCCACAAATTCATCTTTAATTTCAAAACAATCACTATCAAAATCCCAGCAGATTTTCTTTGCTTATTTGATTGTTTAGTATAGTAATTGACATACTGATCCTAAAACTAATATGCAATTGCAAAGTGCCAAAAGTATTTAAAACTTACTTGAAGAAAATAAAATATGGTAACACTTATTCTATGAAACATCAAGATTTATTAGAAAGCTACAATTATTAAGTGATATTGTTATAAGCATGAAACAGATGCAAAAGAAACAGACACATACAGTGTGTGAATGCCACAGTGCACTCAAATGGGGCTGTAGAACAGAGGGGGCAAATAAATCTTTTAGTGAATGAACTAGGACAACTGAATATCCATACGGAAAAAAATGTTTTAACTTGATCCCTAGTTCACACAATGTACAAAATTCAATTCCAGTGAATTACAGACAAATATGAAAGACAGGATTTTCAATCTTTTGAAAATGTAATATAATAATGTCAGCAAATATCTTCATGACTAAGTTTAGGAAAAGATTTCTTTAATCATAAAGGAAAAAATTGGCTAATTTGATAAAATTCAACAAATAATTATATAAGAAAAGCTCTTAGCAAAATAGGAAAAGGTAGAAGCATACTTACTGCCCTAAAAGATAGATACTAAAAACCTAAAATGAAAATCAGCCCTGGCTGGTGTAGCTCAGTGGACTGAGCACAGGCTGTGAACCAAAGGGTCATGGTTTGATTCCCAGGCAAGGCATATGCCTGGGTTGTGGGCCAGTTCCCCAGTGGAGGCCATGTGAGAGGCAACCACACATTGATGTTTCTCTCCCTCTCCTTCTCCTTCCCTTCCCCTCTCTCTAAAAATAAATAAAAATTAAAAAAAAGAAAATCACCTTTAATGGTGACAAGTTCAAAATATTCCATTTTAATATCAAGATAGCTCCTTTTACTGCTTATGTTTAACATCATTCCAGTGATCCTAGCCAGGTGATAAAACAAGAAAGAGAAATTATTGTTGGAAAGTAAGAAACTATCATTTTTTCAAAGATGACATAATTATCTGTTCAAAAAATCCAAAAACAATGCAAACAATTTTAAATAATTGTTTAAAATAAGAAAATTTAACAAAGTAGCTAGGTACAAGATTGATATATAAAATCTGTTACATTTTTATATATCAGCAACAGAGATTGTAAATCAGTTTTTTAAAAAACTGAATATTATTAAAATGTCAGTTTTCCACAGATTTATTTGTACATTCAGGATAATTTTAATGCAATATAAAGATCTTGAGAATAGGCAAAACTTCCCTGACGAAAGAATAAGGTAGTTGGTGGGGAGGAAAAAGGGGAGAGGAATCGCTTCTGCTACTAGATATCAAGATGGCTTTTCAAATAAAGCCACAGTAATTAAAACATTACTATGTTGTTAGAGTATGGATTAACAAATTAACCATGAAACAGTATGCAGACCTAAAACACAAACCCATGCATCAGTAGCAACCTAATACATTACAGATGTGGAATGAATCACTGTGGAAAGGACTATTCAGTTAACAGCTGGGATAAACAGTCCTCCACATTGGGGGAAGGTGAAATTGTATTCCTTTCCCAGTTTACACACAAAACTAAATTCCAAACGTCTTAAAGGTCTGAAGTCAAAGGCAAAATTTTAAGGCTTCTAGAGGAAAATACAGAATAAATGTATAAACTCAAAGTGAAACATTATTTCAAAATCAACACACTAAAAGTACTAATTGTAAAAGAAATGTATAAATGTGGTTACATTAAAATTTACAGATTTTGTTCATCAAAAGACACCGGAAAGAATGAAAAATCAAACCACAACATGGAAAAAGATATATGCAACAAGTGTTACCAACAAAGTTAGTAGCCCTGATATGTAAAGAGCTCCTACAAATCAATGATAAAAAATAACAATACAATGAAAAAACTGGCAAAACATATTAATAGGAATTTCATTGAAGAGAAATGAAATGTTCCAGAAACCTAAACTGATGATCAACTTTCAATAATCAGGAAATGCATAAAAATATTATTATTAAACCCACTAGATAATAATGCGAGGTTAATAATGCGATATTGACAACACCAAGGGTTGAGGGTGCTGAAAGATCTCTTTCTTAATTTTAAAAATTAAGAAAGATTTCTTAATTTTTAATTTATCTTTTAAATAAAGATCTCTTTATTTAAAAGATAAATAAATAAAGATTTATTTATCTTTAGAGGGGAAGGGAAGGCGAGAGGGAGAGAAATATCAATGTGTGGTTGCCTCTCGTGCGTCCCCTGCCAGGAGCTGGCCTGCAACCCAGGCATGTGCCCTGACTGGGAATCAAACCATGATCCTTTGGTTCGCAGGCCCACGCTCAATCCACTGAGCTACACCAGCCAGGGCTGAAATATCTCTTAAACACAGATGACAACAGTATAAATTGGTACAATTTGGTACTGGAAAATGATTTGGCACTACCTTTTAAAAATGAACTTTTTGATACATTATTCAATGATCCAGCAATTACACCACCAGTCATGTATTTTCAGAAACTTGCCCAGGTGCATCAGAAGGCATACACAAACAGCAGCACTGTTGCTAACCACAAAAACCTACAAACAACTCAAATGCCCACTGCTAGGAAAATGAATAAATTATTTGCCATATACAGAGTGGGGCAGAAGTAAGTGTACAATTGTGAATATGTGAAACACAGAGGTTATTCTTGTATTATTATTAATTAGTGCATTATTTTCCATATGAAGAACTGTAAACCTACTTTGCCCCACCCTGTATTTACTCAATGAATTATAGTACAGCAGTGAAAATAAATGAACTCTAGCTTTATACATCATCATGGATAAACCTTAAAAACAAAATAATTAAAAAACAAGTCAAAGATCACATATGGTCTGCGATACCATTTTTACAAAATTCTTAGTTCTTTTCAAGGGTGAAAAGACAGTCATTTAAAAAAAATCTCTCACGAAAAAAACAACATCTTTTGTTTCTCTAATCAGAATTATTGGAATTGATTGTATGCAGAAAAACTATTACACTTTACTATAATTCTCTTGGTTAGTTAAGCAAATCTTAGAGGGAGCCAATTAGTGCACTGAAGAAAAAACTTTCTGAATAACACTAAGTCTTTGGCACTGTCAGAAAATGGAAACCTTTGGTTACTCAACATGAATAATTTGAACAGAGTTACCATGAAAACCATAGATGGCCTACAAAGTTAAAGGGGTTATAAAGTATCATTCTCAATCTCCCTCTGTCTTCCCAACAACTCTTGTTGGCTCTATCTTCAAAATACATCCAGCCCCAACTGCCTCACCTGACTGCCAAACAGCTGCCCTGGTCCAAACCACTGCCATCTCCCAGTGGGACCATAGTGAACACCGTTAACCTATCTCCCTTCACAAACCCTGGACCACCTCTTGCCCAGTCAGGTTCTTCTCAAAGTGGCAATGACAGTGGTCATCCAAAAATGTAATCCACACACATCACTCCTCCAATCAGCATCTGCTGTGTCCCCACCAGTGGCTCTGCTCTCCCCCTCCCAGAGCACTAAACCAAGTCCTGCAATGACTATGGCCCCGGAGCTGCTTCTCTGGCTTGACACCCACTACTCCAGCACATTGGCCTTTCTGCAATCCCTTATATGTGCAAAACAGTCTCCCACCTCAGGTCCTTAGCATCTACTACTAAATATCTAACCAAATGAAATGGGTGCGCAGTGAACGAATGATACAGGCCATGATCTCACATTTATGATGTAACCAATCCTGTGCACCTGTGATACAATAAAACCACTGTAACTTGCCTGATGTAGAGAATATGTTGTCTTCCTTTAAAGAATGTTTGAGAACATTTTACATACATGACTTGGAAGACACCTACACATTGTATTTTATACCAAATTGTCTAATAACCCAAAATATAGTGTCTTGGTAAGGCAATCAAGCTTTCTGCAGAGGTTCTATTAAGCACATACGTATATATAACATCCTCTAATGCCTCAGTCAGCCTACCCATACTTTCTCCTCCCCCATGAAGAAATGTGGTCTCTTTATTAAATACTCTTTCTCAGGAAATATGAAGGGTTCTAAGAAATGTGTTCCTAATGAGATCTTAAATGATCACCTGAACTTGGAGGAATTTCCCCTTTATCATAGCCAGCCCCACCTATCCTTTCAAAAGAACTATCATCTCTGGCTATTAACTGAGCATTTTATGGGCAGAAAATGGAAATTGAAGACAGGGAACCATAATTTAAGTCATGACCTGGCTTCTCAATTAAAGTGATATTAAAAAGCAGTATAGTCCTCCACCTCAGCCCACATGTACCAGGGTTGTGGAATGATCGGAATTCCCTCCCAGAAGGGACAATAATGAGTGTTTCAGCCCAACACGACTTGTAGCAAACCAGAGTCCAGAGAAAATTGGAAAAGAAGCAGGTATGGGAATGGAGCATAAGGAAGGAGGCTTGAAAATTTGCTCTGCCTGTGCTGGCTGGAATTTATTCCTGGTCTCTGAGGAGTAAAAATTAGTGCTCTCAGACCTGACCTACCAGACCTGTAGGTCAGCTGGCCTTCGCTGCATGTGGCTGCTCAGGAAGACAGCTGAGCCCAGGAATGGCTCCTAACACCCGTTCCCTGGTCCAGGAGCTCAGAGAGAATGGAGCTGGGGGTGAGCCCCAGGGCTCCTTCGAACAAGTGTCAAGAAGATGAATTCCAGTATGCAGGGCCTTTGGAAAGGGGTAGATGAGTGAAAAGAGATTCTATTTCCCAAAGAGCCACTCTGAGTCTATGGGGAGTGTGGGGGTAGTGCACCTCTGCCTGCTTGAGTTAGAAAGTGTACCTCAGACTGTAGAAGTGGCCGCTGCCACTGTTTAGGCCAGCAGACATAGAATATACACCAATATTCTTGCATTATCACATTATTCATAGGGCTACTGGAATTTTCAAAAGGAAAACACACACAGAGAATGTGGACCCTCGGGGCTTACCTATCTCCTCCATGACACGTTATGCCACCGATTAGCCATGCAGGCCAGGCCAAATCACTTACCTTCTCCATGACTCACTGTTCCTCAGGTGAGAGAAATGGATACATCACCAGTTCTGCTCAACTCACGGGATCACGGAGAAATGGAGAGGAGCTGCTGTAGCTGTGCTCTGTAGCTTCCATACCTGTGCATGAGAGCACAGCTGCTCCTTTCCCATTCTACCCCATCCCCGCTACAGAACTTCTCCAGAAGATGCTTACGCCACTACTCTCCCACCACTCCCTGAAGGAATCTTATCACATGACAGAACCTCTTCCAAGAAGTTAAAATGCCTAAAGACCTTAGGCACACCAATTGGTAATGCACTGTCTCAGAACATTACTCAGGTATTAGTCAGTGACCCAAGAACCCACATAGCTGTGTGCCTGCCTTGCTCCCAGGAAGGAATACCATATATATGGTCCTGCCATCTCTCCCCTTTATGAGCCATGTGGCCTTGGATAAGTTCTATAACATATCTGCTCCTCAATTTCACATTTGCAATGTTGGGATAATAAGACTTATCTCGCTTATCCTATAGGCTTGCAAAGTGTAAATCAGTAAGGCAATAAACATGTCAAGACATCTCAAAAACACTAAATCTAAAGTCTGTATCATAGCATATACTGTCTTCTCCTATTAAAATGTAGGCTTAGTGAGGACAGGGGTTTTGGTTTGTTTTAGTTCCTGCTGTATTTTCAGCATCTTTCTAGAATAGTGCCTGGCAAATAATTCAATAAATATTTTTCAGTGAATGAATAATTAATAAATGTAAGTACTCCATATTATCACCAATACCCTTCCAAATGCTCATGTGAAAATTAAGGTCTAAAACTCAAACTAACCTTTTTGTGTACAGACTAGTTTATGTGTAATTTAACCCTTCAATGTACACATTATAGAAGCAATTTCTTCTCTTAAATACACAAAAGAAGTAGGACACAGGAAACCACACCCCAGGATGTAAAGTGACCATGGCACCACAAACAGGGCAACCACTCTGACAATTTGGCTGTCAACATTTTCAGAACTAATTCACTAGTTGCACTATTCAAAACTAACATCAAACTGGTAACAAGGGGAATGCTCTGGTACAGGAAATGAGGAGCCACTAAGGCTTTCCTAAGCAGGAGCAGAGAGGACGGGTCTTTGGTGAGTGCTGACACTGGAAGCTCCTAAGTCCCACCTGCTGCCTCACCTCATCCCGAGAAGCCACTCTCCCACCCCGGGGTTAATACAGGCCATCACCTCAGAGCCCTGCACCTGTCTCTTACACACAGTAAACAGTGAGCACTTAGAAATGATCACCACTGACACCCTCTTAGAGCACATTTTAGTAGTAACTACCAAAACCAAATAGCCTTGAAATTATTCATGCCCTTTGACTCCATTAATTAAATAATAAGAAATTATAAATTATTTACATGTCAATAAATAATAAAAACAATAAAAAATGATTAATTTTAGAACTAATTATTTTTAAACAATGACTACTAAAAAAAATCAAGATGGAAATGATACCCAGAAAACTACTTGGTCTTCATGGGCACAACCTCTCGAGTGTACACAGCACTTGATAACTTACAAAACACAAACATCACATGAGACTCTACCCACTCAGGGATACATGAGACTGAATATACCTTTTTTGCAAGTGGTATATGGGATATACACATTGCGCAAATTAGGGAATATTCTCCATACAATTCAGGGCCTGCCTCTGGGCAAAAGTTGGCAGGCAGTTGTGGCAGGCAAATTCTAAGATCCCCACTCCCTGGTGTAGGTGTGATGGTGGCCTCTTCGAGCTGAGCTCAGCCCCCAACAGGCAGCCATAAGAAAGTGGGAACCTCAGGCCTTTAGCTGCAAGAAAATGAATTCTGCCAACAACCTGAGAAAGTTTGGAAGCAGGTTTTCCCCAGTGGAGCCCTGCAATAAGGATGCAGTGGACCAAGACCTTCATTTCAGCTTGTGAGGCCTTGAGCAAGAACAAATGAACCCATGCCCAACCCCTGACCCACAGACACGTTGAGATTATAAATATGTGTTGCTTTAAACCATTAAGTGTGTGGTAATTTGTTATGCAGCAGTGAAAACAAACTTAATACAGAAGTGAAGCAGGTTCTAGAATCAAATCACTCACCAGCTAGTGACAGATTTTCAGGGCCAATGTGTTGTATGCCCTCTCCCAGGTCTCGGGTCTAAGATCTGAGTCAGTCTCAGCATGAACAGTGAACATTAATTCACATTTTCCCCTCCCTCTCTCTTCAACCACAGCAGAAGCAAAGAGCCAGCAATAAGGAAGGTAAAGCACATGTCTGCAGGATCGAGAAAAGCAGCTCCAGCCATCTCTTATGAATCCATGGGACTGCTCCACTGGCCATCAGATGAGACTTGGATCTGAGCTGGGAGCTTTGCACCCCATACTCCCATATCATGCTATTGCCATTCTGACTTCCTAGGGGAAAAGGGAAATGTTCACCAGGGCACCCAGTCAGTGTCAAATCAGCATCCCTCTGGAGCAGATGCTTGCTGCCTTTGGGTCTCATTTGAGTAAATGGACACTGTTGTCCCTGCTTGTCACTACAAGAGGCAAATAAGAGTCTCTTGGAAAGTGATGCAACTACTTGTAGAGTAACTGTGTGAGATGCTTCCTGATAACCTGAAAACAGTGCCACTTGATGCAAAAGCCACATTTTAGCAGCCTTGTAGCAGGAGACAGATTCCTCCCCTCCTCCCACTGGGCGAGCACAGTTGCCCTGGCTCCACTCAGCAACCAGGGGAAACACTAACACCATATAAACCATGTGAGCCCCCACCCTAACCCCATGAAACCAAGTACACCATGCACATCAGCAGGGTGAGGACAGGATCTCAGAAAATGGATTGCCTTCCTTTCTCCCACATTCTGGGAAAGTTTGTGTGCAGCCTCCACACAATTGTCTGGATGGCTGCAATGGCCTCAAAGTCAGTCTTCTTGTTCCCAGTCTTGCTTCCTCCAATCCCTTTTCTTTAATCTGCTGAGAGTCATCTTTCTAAAACACAAATGTAATGAGGCACATTCCACACACCTGCATATAAAACAAATATTATTTAAAATTCTTCTGGGCCCTCTAGATAAAGCCCAGACTCTTCAGCATGATGTACAAGGCTCCTCATGAGCCCTCAATCCTCCGTCATCTTGCACTCAGTGTCCCACGTCCTTCCAACTTACTTGGGTTCCTCGAGACCCCCGTGATCTGCCTCACCTCTATGCTACAAAATATGTTCTTTCTTCCACTCAGATGAGTCTTCCTCTACCTTCTTTCACCTGATTAACTCTGATTCACTCCCTTGAATCTTAGCTTAGAGTCATTTTTCCCTGAAAAACCCTCTCTGAACACCTAGTTGTGGGCTAGGGCACCATGCAAGGCGCTTCCCATCCTCCCTGGCTATGGAAGCACTCAGCACACCTGCATGGAATTCATTCTCTCTCTCCTTCTCAACTGGAACTTATTGGCTTTATCCAGTTCACTGGTTTATCTCTATAACAGTAACTGACAGAGAGTAGACATTAAAGAAATGGCATTGAATAAAGGAAAGAAGGGACAAGTGAATGAAGTCATTCTTTTAACAGATATATTTGCATATTCAAAGCCTTCCAGGATTAAACTTCAACCAGATTTCCCAACCTCTTCCACAACATCCTTCTATACTGTGTAGCATCCGGCCAGACTGAGCAATTCATTATGTCCCTTCCACACTACCTGTAAGCCTGTTCACACTGTCCCCTCTATAAAATGCCATACACCGGAAGCCTACTATAAAGACATTCCTCCATAAACACTTACTTGGTTCTGCCAACACAGAATTCATTTCTGATTCTTCCTTGCCCTTAGAGATGATGTTTGTGCCTTCAGTTTAGCATTTTGGAGTTTTTGTCTTAGATTGTTTATGTGTCCATCTCTTCAACTGAAGTACAAACTCCTTAAGGTCAGCAACAAAGTTTTAGTCATCAAAAAGCCTAAAATGGTTCTCAAAAAAGCCTAAAATGGTTCTCTATAGTATTATGTAAACTATATTCTACCTTGTGCAAGATAATTGTGTGCCTTAATGTGGTTTTAGTATTAAAGAATATAACATCAATAATAATCATGTTTAAAATAAAAACAGTAATAATGATATTTACTACATATTAACCATGTACCATACACTAAACCCTGGATGAATGTTTTATATTTATTCCTTGTGATCCACTAAAAAATGCATGGTATATATTAGTGTCCCCACTTTACAGATGAAGAAACTGAAAATTAATTTATGTAAGCTGATAAAAATCTCATAGTGAGCAAGAGGCAGATCAAAGACTTGTACTTGAGCCTGGCTGGCCCCAGTATGTGACCTCCTTCCACTAATAACATTTCTGTTCATTCTGAGCATGTAATATGGTTCTAAAAGTTTGCATCATTTCAAGTGTTACCCTTCAAGGTGAGGCCAGGCTTTACTTTTTTTTCCACAGGGTATTACTGTGCTTGAAATGACCTGACCTACAAAGTTTCAAGGAGCATTTTCTGGGGTTGGGATCATGCCTCATCTGGCTAGCAGGCCCTAGGCTATCAGTGAAAGGCCCCTTAGGGAGAGACATGCTCCCCTGATGCAGACAGCCATCAGTGATACCCATAAACTGGACAACAGAGTCTCTCCCTGGTTCACAGTTGAGAATCTGGCTTTAAAATCTCCAAATCAATAAACCTGTGATAAAAGAAATGCCTCTGAATGTGTAGCAACTGAGCGATGAGTATGAACTCTGCCAGGAAAATTCAAGAAATGGTGGGGGTGGGGGGGTGGGGTGCAATGACCGGTCACATGACAGCAGCCAAGGGGTAGGGCTCAGCATTTTATCACATACTGCTGGATTATCTTCTAAGTACCTGGCACTGTGCTAAGCACTTTATATTCATTATCTTACTTACTCCACACAGCCCAATGTAAGTGTTGTTATTATACCCAATATAGAAATGAAAAATTGACACTAGTTAAATAACACTGATTAGGTTGCCCAGCTAAGAAGTAGAGAAGCAGTAATCAAGCACAGGTCTATCTCCATAGCCCACACTCCTAACCATTTCAATACACTGCTTCCAATTATCTACCCATCTCTGTCCATATCTTACACTGACAACCAGCATCACCCAAGCTAATGCCTAAAGAGCATGCTCAGAATTGTTCTTTTTCTGCACAAATGCTCAGAACAAACAAAGAGAGCCCACAGGCACAATAGCCTAAATAACTTCTCACTCCAGAGGCATTCAGATCCCAAAGCTACTTTCCCAAGCATCTGGGTTTTTGTCCCAAATCCTGACCTACTTCCAACTTCTGTAATTATATTGTCTTTCTAATTGCCCTTGGCTGTTCCATGGGTGAAACCATACCCCTGCCTGTCCTCAGCCACTGACCAATGTTACTAGGTTCTATGCACCAGAAGAGGTAGATACATATCTAAAGGGAATGAAAACATTCTTTGTGAGTTTCACAACTTAAAACAACAGAAAATTACCAGGGAGTTCTTTTGGGGACAAAGATTCCAAAGTTCGAAGATCTGTACTCTTAAAGAATTAACCTAGGGATCAAATGGTATAGCCTTTGCAGAGGTATTACTGAATATATATATATATATATATATATATATATATGATTTTATTTATTTATTTTTAGAGAGAGGGGAAGGGAGGAAGAGAGGGAGAAAAACATCAACGTGTGGTTACCTCTCACGCACCCATTACTGGGGACCTGGCCTGCCACCCAGTCATGTGCCCTGACTGGGAATTGAACCAGCGACCCTTTGGTTCGCAGGCAGGCACTCAGTCCACTGAGCCCAGCCCAGGCTGAATTAATATATTTTTAAACGAAAATAATTTCTTTGGAGTTGAGATAATCATTCTTTCTCCTCTTCCAGGCTATTTCCATTATTTCCAAATTTTGTATTTTCATCAAAATGATTCTATTAATGGAAGGAGGAAGTCAAGTGCTCAACACAGGAGCCCATCAAGCAGAGAATACACCTCCCCCATTTACGGGATCCAAATAAAGGCCACTAAGCCTCATACAAAAGGTTGAACCAAGGGTTCCTCCAACTGGAATTATTTCACATTTGATTCAGGTCAGAATCTAATCATGAAAAGATGACCAGTCCTCAGGGTCTTCAGACACAATGAAATAATGATAATAATAGCAGCTAACATCTACTGGGCACTATGTAACA
Organism: Anoura caudifer; assembly: GCA_004027475.1. Lineage (NCBI taxonomy): Eukaryota > Metazoa > Chordata > Mammalia > Chiroptera > Phyllostomidae > Anoura > Anoura caudifer. The sequence goes on from PVKU01004405.1 coordinate 138,033, forward strand.
GACAATTTACATGCATTATTTCATACAAACCTTATGAAAATCCAGTGAAGTAGATGCTACCACTGTCCCCATTTTAAAAGGGAGTAAATAAAATCTCAAAAAGGTCAAGCTATTTTTGCAGTTCCCTACACCTGGCAACTTCAACTCAAACCCAGATCCCTCAGATCCTAGAATCTAATCTCTTCATCTCTACCCTACATTATCTATATATTTTCAATAGTTTTTTTTTTTCTCCTTGGAAAAGTCCCAAAATCTTGTCCAGAACTAGGACTTCTCTCTGCCAGAGAAAGCAGTTCTCAGAACTGAATATACACTTAACCACTAGAAGAAAAAGATTTTGAAGATGAAATGAATAATAAATAACCGGATGGAAGAGAAAACCAGTCATAAGTAGGAGACGGCACCTAAGGATAGAGAGGATCCTGAACAGGGCATGCAAGAACCCATGGAGCCCACCAGCTCCCACAACCGCTCTGAGCAGACGAGAAGAGAGAGTACTGTTTCGAAGTCTCCCCAATGTGGAAGCACTGGTCATGTACTTCCGAGGTGCCTGCATCAGATATGAATGCTTCTACCAGTATCACTACAATGACAATGGTGACTCCTGTGATTGTATCAGAAAGCCTGAGAGACACCTGTCTTAAGCTGTTCCATGCAGTGCCCCCACTAAACGGGCACGAGAAAATACTCTGGCACTCGTGCTCTGTGCATGTGATGATGCCACCCACTGGTGGGGCACATTCCAAGCAGCTGCTGTCCTAGACAACACAGTCCTCACCACACTCTCACACACACATCCCAACCAGCCCATTCTTCTGTAGAGGACTCTTCCACATACTTGTCACAATGTGAAATAATTTTATCCATTTGGGTGTTTACTGTCAGTCCCCTTCCCTGCTGGGTCATGTAAACTCTAGGAGAGCAAGAACTGTATCTGTCTTGAATGTTACTTTACCCCTGGAACCCTGAATTAAACATTTAATGAGTGAAGGAAGGCACCACCAATATGAGTCAGTGCAATGTGTGAATGTTTCCTTATTCAGATCTGTCTGGAGCAAAGTGGATTCTGCAAACAAAAAACAGATGGGAGGAACCTAGAACAGGTCTACATTTTTGTATCTCATGATAACGCAATCACTGGCATCATACTTTTTACCAAACAAAACTTGTAAATAACCTACATCCTTTCTAGCACCCAGAAATCACAGAAAAGCCATGATCTGTTGTCCTAGCTTGTTTTTGCTGTGATGAAAATACGTGGAGCCATTGCTCAATACTTACCAATTCTTGACACAGGAGTTCAGGCCAGCTTGGATTGCAGGCTGTTCAAACCAGGCTAAGGTAGTATGCTAGATATTAGATGAGAGTTTAGACCTGGATTAGATGATGCTCTAAATCCAAGAGTCTATTCTTCAAGAGAATCAGTAGTGAAATAAAAAGAAAAATGATCAAGAGATAGCTTGATCTTTGTAAAAACATGTGACTGGCTTCAAAGGACTACTTATGCAGATCCCTACAGAGCAAGTTTAAAATTGCACCTAAGAGAAAGAAAACAAATATCTCCTACTGAAAACTCTAGGAAGACAATTTTGGGTCATACCATGTTGTTAGGATGCAATTTCAGAAATATGAAGATTATACACTGAATGCACTAGGGATCTGGGTAAGAGTGAGTTGATTCTACAAAACCCACTTCTAAGAAAACAGCACACAGCTTGAAAACCAGAGAGGAGGGCAGGTGGGGGTGGGGTCAGAAGCACAAGCACAGGTAGAATGCATTGCTTCTGTCACCTGGAGGCCTCTTGATAAAATGCCCCATGCCAAATTCCCTCAGAACTATCTCAAGGATTCAGAGACAAAATATCTGATATTGGAGTGATTGCTTTGGGACTATCCTCTGGATCCAATGAGGATATAAACATAGCACCTCACTGTCTCAGTATGGTCCCAAGATTCCTTGCCCAAAACCTTAGCCTTCTTTCCTCCTTTCCTCTGTTCAACATGATCTGTAAACTGTTCCAGTCCAATGTCAGGGAACTGCCTGGGGTTTGCCTGCACAGATGTTTTCTTTGGTCCATACAACATTTTATAAAAACATTGAACCAACATTTAATAAATGGAAAATTCCACACTGAAAAATCATCAGCTTTTCAGATTTGCTTAAATTTCATTTTCTCTCCAGCACTGAATGCCTACTCCCAGATTACAAAACCAGCTGAAGCTGAAGGGAACATGCCCACTTTGAACAGGACACATGGTCTTCAATTTTGCTTGGTCTCCAGCACCTCTTCTCTCCCAAATTTAAGGTCTATGTTTATTGGCATTTATCACTGCACTTATTTTCTTTTAATAGTGCATAAATGGTTCTTGGAACCTGTATCTCTATGAAAAATTGGAAATGAAAATATAAAGAGAGCTACATTTTTCCAGAATAACTGAAAATTCACTTGGAAAAGGCAAGGTCAAGGGTATTCAAGACAACTTTCAAGTACAATATGGGAATTCACCCCCACCCAATAACAAAACTATAGTAATTAGTACAGTTTGATATCATCACGTGGAAAATAAACAATGAATAGAATAGAATAGAATAGAATAGAATAGAATAGAATAGAATAGAATAGAATAGAATAGAATAGAATCCAGCAACAGATTAGATAGGTAGGTAGGTAAGTAGGTAGGTTTATAGGGGAAGGGAGGGAGGAAGAAAAGTAGGAAGGAAGGATTACAAATGGCCTGCCTATTCAAGAAAGAAAGATGGCCTATTCAATAAATGATGAGTATCAATATTGTAAAGTAATTTAAATTATAATCATATTTTATACCAGAGTTTCCTGGTATGTTAAAGCCTAGATGTAAAAGAGGCAAAATTTTAAAATTTGAGAAAATACAGAATAATACATGTATGACTTGAGTTAGGAAAGGATTGCTTAAACATGTACATAAATTACCAGCCACAGGAAAAAGATAGATAAATTTAAAATGTAAGAGTTCTTCTCAACACAAAGGCACCATAAATAAGATAAAATATAAGTCCATCAGAGCTGGGGAGAAAATTGCAATATGTATATATAAATGACAAAGAATAAATATCCAGAACTATTACCAATCAATAAGGAAAAAAACAAGAAATATAGATAAAGGATACAAACAGACAAATTTCAGAACAGAACATCTAAATGGCCAATACAACATAAGAGATGGTAAGCTACATTAATAAGAGAAATGTCGATTAAGGCAACAATGGGATGCCATTTCACATACATTAATGGCAAAAAAATGCAAGTGTTGGCTATGAAGCAGAGAAATGAGGACTTGCACATAGTAACAAGGGAAGCAGAAACTGTTTTACCTCCCATGTGGGTAAGAAACTGGGTATAACTAGTGAAACTGAGCATGTATATACATTTTTTAAAGTATTGTGGTAAACAGGACATGTACACCTTTCAGCTCAGTAAGTCCACTTACAAGTGCATCCTGAAATTCTTTTCATGTGTGCTCAGAAGATACATCCAGACATGAGCTGGCATTGCATGGATCAGCATGAATGCATTGATCCAACTGTAGATTTTGTTAAAACAGAGAAACACTGTGGAAAAAGAAAATGTTCATATTTCTTTTAAAAAGATAGACTCAGACATGGAAATTACTGGGCAGCTGCACCCTCTGTCCCCGTCCAGGACGCATCAGTGGAAATTGAAAGGAGCTAGTAAGTGCTGACAGGCTCAGCAGACCAAGCTCTGGACTTCCTGACTGCTGCCTCTGCCTCAGGGACAGGGCATCCAAGGTCACTTCTCCAGGGCAGACAGACACTCAAAAGGGGCCCCTTTGTGCTCATGAAATTTCCATCCCATCACCAATGACATGTTAATCATCTACATTCTTCACCTTCCTGCCTCCTCTAAACATCTCAGCAATAGAGTTGCCATTATTCCCCCTTCCCCTCCCATATCCTATAGGTTAATAGTCTGATACTTAAAAAAGGCACAGGCCCTGGCCAGGTAGCTCAGTTGGTTAGAGAGTCATCCCAATACACCAAAGTTATGAATTCAATCTCTGGTCAGGGCACACACAAGAACCAACCGGTGAATGCATAAATAAATGGAAAAACAAGTCAATGTCTCTTTCTCTCCCTCCCTCTTTCCCTTCCTTCCTCTCTCTCTAAAATCAATCAAACAATAAACAAACAAAATAAAGAAGTCATAGAACATGCTGAAGTCATACAGCCATCATATGGCAGACCATTCCATTACCAATTGTTGAGTGCCAGGCCATGTGCACTGAAGCTACAAAGTGAAGAAGACAATGCCCCGCAAAGACAATTAGCTAAGAAAGGAAAGAGAAAGAAGGCACTCCTGGGTGCATGCTCTAAAAATAGCTCCTTTTATTATAAGATGTTGATGTGACAATTGTTAGGGCTGTGAAGAAAGATGTTAAAGGAAGCAGAGTGAAAGCAAAACCACAGGCAGAGAGAAAAGGTATCAAATGCCACCTCCTGCCCCCACCAGGCCCCAGCCCTTGCACAGACCCAGCCCTGACCCCTCCTGAATCTAGTGCCCAGCTCTACCCAGTGTGAATTTATATATATTCCCATGAGGGTGGGGCAGTACCTGAAAACCAATAAGTAAGCAAGATAGTTACAGATTAAGTGCTAAGAAGGAAATAAAATAGGGCAGTGGATAAAAGGTAATTGTTTGGGAGGTTTCCAGAAAAGTCTCTATGAAGAGGTGGTATGTCAGCTGGGATTGGAAAGCTGGCAGGTGTGAGGAAGACACAGTAGGACTTGAGAAGAACGGTGTCTGGAGCACAGAGAGCAAAGTGGAGTCAGGCATGAGATGAGGCTGAAGTTAGGGGAGGGCCGGATCACACAGGAAGTGTTACAGATGGAGAGATCAAGCAGCCAGCACATATTTCACGTTCTAACTGGCAATAAGAGATCATTAGTCCCTGGACCCCAGAGAGTGCTCACCAATAGCCCCAGAAGGATTAAGGCTGGTACCACTATCTCACTGCCTCCATCTGGAACTTTGTGGCTGGTTCCTTTTGACTTCAGGTCACAATTAGAAACCAGGGGATTCCCATCTCACCCCTGCACACCTATGTATACATTTTTCTCACCATACTAGACTACTGTTTTATTTTAAGGCAGAGCCCCCAGATACCGTGATGATCCTCTGCACACAGTAGATACTCAACAAATGTCAGTTCAGTGGATTTTCAAAAGTCGGCTTTGGCCCAACTGCTGGGAAGTTTTCACTTTCACAAGTGAAGGCTGGTGGGAGCCAGGAGAAAAGGCCTCTCCAAGCTCAGGAGAGGGGAAAGGAGGGCACGGCAGTAGCCACAAACAGGCTTTCCTGTCCTATTCTTTCAACTGCTTCTTCAGCCACTGTTGGGAGCCACTCTGCCTGGTTTCAGGAGTTGTAATACCCCCCTAGACTAAGGCTGAGTGAGCGACCTTCAGACTGTAAGCCACTAAGGAGACAAAGCTTATCTCCCTGGCAAGAGCGCTGCTTCTGCTTCATCCATAACTGGCCCCCAGTGCTTGGTTGGTTAGCCAATAACAGGTAAGATTCCCTCAAGGGAGGGGTCTCCTAAGTCAGGCACGACCATGGAAGGCCCTCATGGAAGGACTCAGGGAGCTCCAGCAAAAAGGGGGTGATGGAACCTCACCCCCCAGCTATCCTGACATAGCCTGAGTCCTCAATCCATCTGGGAGAAGTCTTCCTTATCTCTTGGCATCCTGGTCCTAATCCACTTAAGCCTGAAACTATGATGGAGGGTGGTGCAGCCCTGTGCTGGCCAGAGCAGCTCCCTGAGTGATTGGGCATAAGAAAGAATTTGTAAAGTCCTATGAAACCTGCTTTGCTAAGAGTGCTCTCATTTAAATGATAAGGGTTTGAGCAGGAAATGAGTTTGTCTCCCAAAGTTTTATAACCCCTTAGCTGACAGACCCTGACTCAATTAAACCCTCAGAGTTCTTTGAAATGTTATCTATTGTTTGATCCTTGCCGCCTGACATTGACTGATGAACTTTACCTGTATTCCTGTGTGTTATGAACCTAATAAAAGCCATTGAGAAAGGGGCTCTTGGCCCTTCTCCTTTGAGAGATTGGCCACCTCTCCTCCCCAAGCAGATCATGTCTTGGTAGACTTATTTTCATCTGTGGCAGATGGAGGGGGCTCTGCAGGTGGAGCCCCACCACAAGCCACTTGCACTTACCTTTCACCTTCGGGTGGAGAGACATGGATTTGAGAATGCGGCCTCCTGAATACCCAGATTCATGCAAGTGCACTATCAATTTTTCTAGGTAGAGCAATTCAAATGAACAGAAAAGGATGTTTTTAGATTGTGCTTTTCAACTAGAAACAGAAAATAAGAGCTGCCCTATTTTTCCAGAATGCCAGGCTGATGTCTCAGGGCTCTGGGAGCATCTCTATCCATCCCACATACTGAGTGAGCAGCAATGAGACATTTGTTAATTAGAACTAATGACCAGCTCTTCCCAATATCCAATGTAGGGCATCTGTCAGGAGCTGGGCTGCTCTCCTCAAACAGGGAGGATAAATAAAAAAGACTTTTAGCCTTAGGATGCCCTGCTATTGCACTGCAGGAAAGAAAACACCTTGTTATCTTTTGTTTCAAGTCAAACTGTCAAGTGACTAAGTCACAATATTTGGATAATACTTAGCTATTCGCTGCATTTGAATTAACACACACATCCCATCTCACCTTTACCCCACATTTCCAGCATTCAGAGCAAGGACAGAGCAGCTGCCTGGAAAAAGTGACATTTGATCTGAGTCATAAAGGAGGACTAAGAGTTCTGAAGGTAGAGGAAAGGGAACTATTGTGAATACCATGTAATACAACTTCACTTAACACTGTAACAGAACTCCTCGTTGTTTCTACTTTTTGTTGTTGATTTAGTACCAAAGTATAGTGGGTCTAGGTGGGAAGGGACTGGAACAGGGTAGCAGTTGGACACCTCATGCCTAGAAAAAGACCCACAGATACAAAATAACAGCAATAACGCTAGTAGTAGCAATAGGAATAGGTACTGTCCTTTGAGCTACTATATCAGAAATAGTGATGAGCATGTTACATGTATTCTTTCATCTCTGCTCCCAAAATCACCGTGGGGATTATTGCCTCATTTTGAAGATAATGAAGCTCAGGTTCACAGAAGCTACGTCTCTTGCCTGAAGGTTCGTAATTAATAGGGAGCAAGAGCAGGAATCACATGGATTTCCCTGGAGGACAGAGTGCAGTGGTTGAGTGTATGGGCTTTGGCATCAAAAGAAGAGTCCTATCCTGGGACACGAGCTTCCCTTAGACTTTGTGAGTGTGCTTCTTTTCTGAATTATGAAAGTGTTGGATCCTATTATCTCTACAACCCCTTCTAGCTGTGTGCTCCAAAATCTTCACAGTCTAGCCCAGGGCTGGACCATGCTCCACACCTTTCTTCCCTATCCAGCACCTCCTGCACCAGCCCCTAGCCCCCAGCCCTCCTCCTAATTTTCTAGACAGAATAGAGCCCAAAAATATCAGGGGGAACACATTGTAAAATACATGCTTTTCTAACCATTGTGCTGTATACCTGTACTAATACAAAATAACACTAAATGTAATTGAAAAATAAATTTAAAACAATAAAATAAAGAATAAGGTAAAAGAATAAAAACATAATAGATCAATCAATCAATCAATAAATAAATAAATGACAGTAAATCTAAGGAGAAAGCTTCTTGCTGCACTCTATTACTGATGGGAAGCCTGAGAAAAAAAATGTGCTCACTGGATGGCCCCAGCACTAACAGCAGTGCTTTCTAAACCACTGAAAGGACTCCTGAAATCAAGAATTAATGGATCCCAGAACCAGAATCAGGCTCATTGGTGCCAATGGGGTTCTGCATAATTCAGTGTCACAATGTCAACTATGAAATATCTTTGGGCAACAGCCTAAGTTTCCTTTGAACAACATGAGTTGTCAGAAGTGGTAGGAGAAGAGGGAATAATGTCAAATGCATCTGAAGAGTTTGACTAAACTGTCTCAAAAAATATAAAAGTGGAAAAAAGTTCTAAACTAATACATTAACTCATTAAATATGCATATATAATGAACTAAATATTATTTGTAGATCAGCAACTATTTTATCTCTAGACTTAGAAATGTGTATGTTCAATTGGACACCTCCCCCCAAAAAAACCTATTTAAACATCTAATTCTCTTTGAAGAAATTGCAGAATCCCCTAGCATTCAAGGATTACTTTATATTTGAGCCCTTGTCGGTAAATAGCAAGAGCTAACTTCAATCTTATTCCATAGATTACAAAACCATTCTTGGGTGTCTTCCTGTGTCAGGCATCAAGCTAGTCTCTGGAAATAGAGAAAAGGTACAAAATGCTCTAAACTGTGACTTTAAATATTTGTTTAAGTGAAAGCATTTACTGCCTTAACTCTGCCTTTCACACATGAATACAACATTCACACCTGGTTTTCTCTGTTTCTGTAAACACACAGTCTCTTCTGGCACCAGCTTGATGGTGTGCTCTGTGTCTCCTCTTTGCACCAAGCTGTCCCTAATGCTGTGCAGCATCACATGACCCACTTAACTCTATATTCCAACAGATGTGGCTTCAACCATAAGAAAAAACAACTCATGCATAACTATTGATCATCATTTGACAGCCCACGTCTGCCAGGGTTGATGGTGGAGGACCACTTCCTGGAAGAACTCAGGCAGGAGAATGAATTGCTCCACCATCTGATTCAATGCAAACCTCTGTAACCCAAAGTACTTCTTCCACTAGCCTTATCACACTTCCTGAGATTCACACCACAAACCTGATTCCATGACCTAAAACACAAACAAGTCACTGAAAATAAAGCATTATGCTTGGAAGTACCACTAGGAAGGGAAAACGCATGAGCTATTAAAGAATCACTTATTCTAAATGGTATATAGACAAGTTAAGAGCAGAAACTCTGAAGCAATGTGACCTGCTGGGTGAGTTTAAAAAGGAGGAGAAGAGAAACAAAAATGGCTCAAACCGGAGAACAAATCAAAGCCTCAGAGCCAATTTATCTAAGCGACAAAGAAATAGCCAACCTATCAGATACACAATTCAAAGTCCTGGTGATCAGGATGCTCACAGAATTGGTTGATTTGGCTCACAAATTAGATGAAAAAATGAAGGCTACAATAAGTGAAATGAAGAAAAACATACAGGGAACCAATAGTGATGGGAGGAAAACTGGGACTCAAATCAATGGAGTGGACCAGAAGGAAGAAAGAAACAACCAAACAGAAAACAAGGAAGAAACAAGAATTCAAAAAAATGAGGAGAGGCTTAGGAACCTCCAGGACATCTTTAAATGTCCCAACATCTGAATTATAGGGATACCAGAAGGGGAAGAAGAAGAGCAACAAGTGGAAAACTTATTTGAACAAATAATAAAAGAGAACTTCCCCAATCTGGCAAAGGAAATAGACTTCCAGGAAGTCCAGGAAGCTCAGAGAGTCCCAAAGAAGTTGGACCCAAGGAGGAACACACCAAGGCAATCATCATTACATTAGTCAAGATTAAAATGAAGGAGAGAATTCTAGAAGCAGCAACGGATAAAGGCAGAGTCCCTACAAAGGAGTTCCCATCAGACTGTCAGCTGATTTCTCAAAAGAGACCTTATAGGCAAGAAAGGGCTAGAAAGAAGTATTCCAAGTCATGAAAGTCAAGGACCTACATCCAAGATTGCTCTATCCAGCAAAGCTGTCATTTAGAATGGAAGGGAAGATAAAGTGCTTCTCAGACAAGGTCAAGTTCAAGGAGTTCATCATCACCAAGCCCTTATTATATGAAATGTTAAAGGGACTTATCTAAGAAAAAGAAGATAAAAAATATGAACAGTAAAAAGACAGCAAACTCACAGGTATTAACAACCAGACCTAAAACAAAAGCCAACTAAGCAAACCACTACAACAGGAGCAGAAACACAGAAATGGAGATCACA
>PVKU01004406.1:0-50000 GCA_004027475.1 Anoura caudifer
CATTAAAGTCCTAGAGGAGAACATAGGCAGGAAAATTTCAGACATTTCACGCAGCAACATTTTTACTGATATGTCCCCTAAAGCAAGGGACATAAAGGAAAGAATAAACAAATGGGATCTCATCAAAATAAAAAGCTTCTGCATGGCTAAAGAAAACAGTATTAAAATATAAAGAGAACCAACTGTATGGGAAAATATATTCGCCACTGGTACCTCAGGCAAGGGTTTGATCTTCAAAATATATAAAGAACTTACACGACTCCACTCTAAGAAGACAAGCAACCCAATTAAAAAATGGGCAAAGGACTTGAACAGACACTTCTCCAAGGAGGACATACAGAGGATCCAGAGACACATGAAAAGATGCTCAGTGTGGCTAGCTATGAGAGAGATGCAAATTAAAACCACAATGAGATACCACTTCACACCAGTCACAATGGCCATCATAAACAAAGCAACAAACAACAAGTACTGGAGAGGTTGTGGAGAAAAGGGGACCCTAGCGCACCGTTGGTGCGACTGCAGACTGGTACAACCACTACGGAAAGCAGTATGGAACTTTCTAAGAAAACTAAAAATGGATCTACCTTTTGGCCTAGCAATCCCACTGCTAGGATTATATCCTAAGAACCCTGAAACACCAATCCAGAAGAACCTATGCACCCCAATGTTCAAAGCAGTACAATTTACAATAGCCAAGTGTTGGAAGCAACCTAGGTGCCCATCAGTAAATGAATGGATCCAAAAACTATGGTACATTTACACAATGGAATTCTATGCAGCAGAAAGAAAGAAGGAGCTCCTACCCTTTGTGACAGCATGGATGGAACTGAAGAGCATTATGCTAAGTGAAATAAACCAGGAGGTGAAAGACAAATACCATATGATCTCACCTTTAACAGGAACCTAATCAACAAAACAAACAAACAAGCAAAATATAACCAAAGACACTGAAATTGAGAATAGGCTGACAGTCACCAGAGTAGAGGGGAGGGTAATTCAGGGGAAAAGGCGAAGGGTTTGGAGCAACAAGTATGAAAGACACACAGACAAAAACTAGAGGGGGTAGATATAAGAGGGAGGTGGGGAGCGTTGGGGCAGTGGGCTGGGATGGGAGTAAAAGACAGAAAACTGTACAAGAACAACAATTAAAATTTTTTAAAAATTATAAAAATATAATTTAAAAAAAGTAAAAACACCTGTGGGGTTTGAGGTGCCAGGAGAGAGTCCCAGACTCACAGGAGAGTTCGTTGGAGAGACCCACAGGGTCCTAGAACATATACAAGCCCACCGAACTGGGAACCAGCACCAGAAGGGCCCAATTTGCTTGTGGGTAGTGGTGGAAGGGACTGAAATACGAGAGAGAGCTAAGCAAACATCATTGTTCCTTCTCTGACCCTCCCCCCACATACAGCATCACAACCCAGTGCCTGGGTTGTCCACCCTGGGGAACACCTGACGCTCCACCTCTCACTATGTAACAGGCATGACCAGACAAAAAAAAAAAAAAAAAAAAAAAAAAAAAAAAAAAAAAAAAAAAAAAAAAAAAAAAAAAAAAAAAAAAAAAAAAAAAAAAAAAGGCTCAAATGGAAGAGCAGATCAAAGCCCCAGAGCCAATACCAAGCAACCAAGAGATAGCCAACCTATCAGATGCATAGTTCAAAGCACTGGTGATCAGGATGCTCACAGAATTGGTTGATTTTGGTCCCAAATTAGACGAAAAAATGAAGGCTACGCTAAGTGAAATGGGACGAAAACTGGAACTCAAATCAATGGAGTGGACCAGAAGGAAGAAACAAACAACCAAACAGAAAAGAAGGAAGAAACAAGAATTCAAAAAAATGAGGAGAGGCTTAGGAACCTCCAGAACATCTTTAAACATTCCAACATCCAAATCATAGGGGTACCAGAAAGGGAAAAGGAAGAGCAACAAGTGGAAAACTTATTTAAACAAATAATAAAGGAGACTTCCTCAATCTGGCAAAGGAAATAGACTTCCAGGAAGTCCAGGAAGCTCAGAGAGTCCCAAAGAAGTTGGACCCAAGGAGGAACACACCAAGGCACATCATAATTACATTAGCCAAAATTAAAATAAAGGAGAGACTTCTAGAAGCAGCAAGGGATAAGGGCAGTCACCTACAAAGGAGTTCCCATCAGACTGTCAGCTAATTTCTCAAAAGAGACCTTACAGGCAAGAGGGGGCTGGAAAGAAGTATTCCAAGTCATGAAAGGCAAGGACCTACATCCAAAATTGCTCTATCCAGCAAAGTTTTCATTTAGAATGGAAGGGCAGATAAAGTGCTTCTCAGATAAGGTCAAGTTAAAGGAGTACATCATCAGGAAGCCCTTATTATATGAAATGTTAAAGGCATTTATCTAAGAAAAAGAAGATAAAAAATATGAAGAGTAAAAAGACAGCAAACTCATAATTATTAACAACCACACCTAAAACAAAAGCAAACTAAGCAAACAGCTAGAACAGGAACAATACCACAGCAATGGAGATCATATGGAGGGTTAGCAAAAGCGGGAGGAGGAGAGAGGGTAAAAAGATACAGAGAATAAGTAGCATAGAGGGTAGGTAGAAAATAGACAGGGGGAGGGCAAGAATAGTGTGGGAAATGTAGAAGCTAAAGAACTTATGACACATGAACATGAACTAAAGGGGGGAATGTGGGTGGCAGGGGTGTGCAGGGTAGAGGGGAATGAAAGGCGGGAAATGGGACAATTGTAATAGCATAATCAAAAAATAAAACAGAAAAGAACAAAGCTTATAAAAATGCTTGCATAAAAAATAATAAAGAAAGAATTTGACAGAGACGATGTAAATTTAATGTTTTAGACTCTTCCTGGATTTTCACTCACATTTGCTAACTGTCTATGGGGATGGGAAGGAAAGATTTAACCACCTAAAATCAAAGTCTTTTCTGTCACTCATTTCCAGTGGATTTACTGTTTTAATCACTGACCCCCCGTTATAATCATAAAACTGAGATGACAAAACACAAAACAGAAATTATAGAGTGGGTGGGAAGTGGTGGTAGTTTAAGAAAAGATTTTCAAAAAATGTTTTTGTGTGAGAAATATCGCAAAGTTGACATAGACCTGAGGGCTGAGCAAACTTACCAGAAGCAAAAACTGGTGGTGGTTTCCCTTCTAGGTTGTCCACATCTGTGTTGAAGAGTGGAATTTTAGGGTCATCATATGCAACAACTTCCCTTTAAAACATGTAAATAAAGTATATGTGAAATTCCATAAAAGGTCACTCAGCACCATGTATTTAGCAACAAAAACACACAGGTCTATTGCAGACTACGGTGGAATTATTCAGTAACAGATCAGGGATGTATTTCATATAGAAATATTGCCTTCATATCATTATATATCACAGTGACAGATGGTGCTAGCCTATGTAAAATTTGTTTCTTGATTTGAAAAATACCCAAAGTAGCAGCAATAATATTAGTAATAACAACACTTATATACCAGGTTGTAGGCCCTAAAATATATATATGTGGTAAGAAAGCTTAAATCTCACATAATCATTCAACTCTATTTCATTCTGGACTGTTACTCACCAGCTGACATTCTGAGGACGAATAATGATCTTTCGGTAGGCCCCTGATAAGGAATAATCTCGAATTTTGTGTCTCATGTTGTCAATATCAAGGTTGTCTGCTGTAAGCATTTCCCTGTAGGCTTCACTAACTAATAAAAAATATAGAAAGTTAGTTGCAATGTAACATGTCAGTAAGCTACTTGAACTAGACTACAAATAAGAATAATATGTGAATTCTGTTGGATTGCTCTAACAAAATTAGTCATGCTGATTTACAATCCAGCCTTGTCTCTGGAATTAAAACTTCGTGACTTACTAACTAGGTGTCTCCAGCTTAGGTTTGGCCGACTTGTAAGTTATCTTTGCAACCAGCCATAGTATCTGGGGTATAAGGTTCCCAAGCTAGTTATAAAAGGCCATTTCATCACAAGTTACTAAACCACATTTATAGGTGCTCAGAGATGAAAGAGACCTCATACTGAAGCCTCAAAATCTTTCTGGCACAAGGTAGTTATAAATAAATGTATAAAAAATAAGAGACCTGGGAAAACCATCTGATTCACCCTGGCAGCACCTGATATGGAACCTCCTTCCTAACACCTGAGAGATCTAGTCTCCAGCCTGTGCTTGCACGTTGGTATTTACAGGGAACTACTTTGTTGTGAGGTACGCAATTAGAAAGTTTTCCTGTCCCAAGCTGAAAAGTGCTTCCTGTAGCTTCTGTTGACTGCTCTGAAACACAGCAGAATAACTGTCTACTTCCACATGTGTTAACTATGAGACCTTTAAGCCATATCTTCCTTAGAAGCCAAACAATGACTTCAACTGTCACTCCTTTGACATTTCTGCATTCCCACTAAACTCCCTTATTGTCCTGAGGCAACGGGCCTATGTGCAATAGTAACTACAGATATTTTTTAAATTGAATTTAAAACCACACAGGTTTAAGTGTACAATTCAAAACACTATCTGCACACTGCATCATGTGCCCATTGCCCCCTCCTTTGCTCACCTCCCCCTATTCCCTACCCTCTTTTCCCTCTGGGTATCACCACACTGTCATCTGTGTCTATGTGTTATACGTATTGGCTAAACAAAAAAGTTCATTTCGTTTTTTCTGTACAATGGCTCTAGTACTGCTTAGCTGTCTTTAACTTAGAAACAATTTTGTTAGACTGTATCGTAACAGCTATCATATCAGCATGCATTAAAAACATATCAAAGTTGGTGAATTTTTATGCAGCCATTTTAATATTGAAGATAGAAGACAAGCAACATTTTTGGCATATTATGCTTTATTATTTCAAGAAAGGTAAAAAGGCAAGTGAAACATAAAAAGACAATTGTGCAGTGTATGGAAAAGGTGCTGTGACTTATTGAATAAGTCAAAAGTGGTTTGCAAAGTTTCTTGGGACTACTGACATTTTGGCCAAATAATTCTTTGCTGTGGGGTTGTCTTATGCATTGGGAGACATTTAGCAGCACTCTTGGCTTGCACCCACTGGAAACCAACAGTGGGAAAAAGCCAACATACTCAAAATATCCAAATCAATAAAGTCTATTGGTGAAAATGAAAAATGTGTCTTATTTTACAGAAAAAACTAAATGGACTTTGGGGCCAACCCAATATATGGGATTTCTTCCCTGCTCAATCCCTTTACCTTCTTTCATGCAGTCTCCCAACTCCAGATCATTTTTATGCAGACTACGATCAAACTGAGCCTTTTCTATCTATATATTTGATCTTTGAGCATAAATGTGAGAATTTATATTTAACCATATTTCAATGACCTCTGCAGTTCTTTTTAAATACTTATTTTTCATATAATTAATGTTAACTATTTTGGGTTACACTATTTGCAAATATGATAAACAGATTTCTTTAGTCAAAATATTCATAAAAAAAGTTAGGTACACCAGAATCAAGGAACGACTCCCTCACAACACACTTATTAGGACAACCCTTAAATCAAGCTTGTGGGACACCAGTGTAGTAGGCAGTTAGGCACCAGCAAAGCAAGAATGGTGAGCCAGGTATGAGAGATCACCAGGACTTGGAAAGCCCCAGGTGCCTCTAAATGAACAACTGTAGGGTGGGACCTCGCTAGCATATCACTCCCCCTAGCATATGACTGGTGATGCAGTTTAGACCCTGTGACTTTTCATATCACTGGCCCTGTGATCTGGATTCTCCTCTGACCTCTGCATGTTCCTAGTCATGTATTAGACCCCCTTAGAGGAGGAACAAATAAAGAGTCCTGACAGGACCACTCTCTTAAGCATTAAGCTCTCAGGACACTGAAGTTCTAGTAAGCATCAAATAATCTTACGAACAAGTCTAGCACTTCTGGCCAAGATTGAGATGTAAGTAGACATGCTTTCCCTGTGAACACAATAATAAGGGTAACAACCAATCTAAAAACAAAAAACAACCAGAACTGCTAGAAAATTGAACTATATGGAAGTCTGACAAGGAAGGATTTAAAAAAGAAACATTCATCCAGATGGGAAGGGGGGCACAGGCAGGCAGCCTGAGTAGAGAGGATGTGCAGCAGTGCAGCAGCCGGAGGAACAGGCAGTCCCTCATTCACACGTGGTAGATAAAAACCAGGAGGGACAACTGGGGAGTGAGCAATCCCAGCCCCAGGCCAAACCACGGAGTCCAGGGTTCCAGCACCAGGATATAAAGCCTCATAACCTCTGGCTGTAAAAATCAGTGGAGGTTGTGGCGGCATAACAAAGTACTGGTCTCACAGGAGAATCTGTTTAAAGGGACCACAGGGTCCTAGAACGTACACAAACCCACGTGGGGAATCAGCAGCAGGGCAGAAGCTAGAAGGGTGCCAGTAGCTTATGGGAAGTGGGGAAAAGTGACTGAAAATGAGGAGAGAGCAGAGCAAGTGGCATTGTTCCCTCTCTGACCCCTCCTTCACATACAGTGCCACAAAGTGATGAAGCAGGCTGCCTCACCCTGGTGAATACCTAAGGCTCTGCCCCTTACAACATTAACAGGTGTGCTGACTCTAGGAATCCAAGCAGCTCTACCAAATACACAGAAACACAGGGAGGCCACCAAATTGAGGAGACAAAGAAATATGGCCCAAATGAAAGAACAGATCTAAACTCTAGAAAAAGAACTAAGCGACACAGAGATAGCCAACCTATCAGATGCAGAGTTCAAAACACTGGTGATCAGCATGCTCACAGAAATAACTGAGTACAGCTGCAAAATAAAGGAAGAAGTGAAGGCTATAAAAAGTGAAATAAAGCAGAATGTACAGGGTACCAACAGTGAAGGGAAGGAAGCTGGGGTTTGTATCAATGATTTGGAACAAAAGGAATAAATAAACATTTACCTCGGACAGAAAGAAACAAGAATTCAAAACAATGAGGACAGGCTTAGGAACCTCCAGGCACTTTAAGCATTCTAACATCCAAATCATAGGGGTACCAGAAGGAGCAGAACAAGAGCAAGAAATTGAAAAGTTATTTGAACAAATAATGAAGGACAACTTCTCCAAACTGGCAAAGGAAATAGAATTCCAGGAAGTCCAGGAAGCTCAGAGAGTCCCAAAGAAGTTGGACCTAAGGAGGAATACACCAAAGCACATCACTAAGTTACCCAAGATTAAAATTAAGGAGAGAATCTTAAAAGCAGCAAGAGAAAAGGAGACAGCTACCTACAAAGGAGTGCCTATAAGACTATCAGCTGATTTCTCAAAAGAAACCTTGCAAGCAAGAAGGGGCTGGAAAGAAGTATTTCAAGTCATGAAAGACGGGGACCTACTTCCATGATTGCTCTATCCAGCAAAGCTCTCATTTAGAATGGAAGGGCAGATAAAGTGCTTCTCAGATAAGGTCAAGTGAAAGGAGTTCATCATCACCAAGCCTTTATTATATGAAATGTTAAAGGAACTTACCTAAGAAATCTAAGATCAAATCTATGAACAGTAAAATGACAATAAACTCACAACTATCAACAACTGAACCTAAAAAAAAACAAAACAAAGCGAACAACTAGAACAGGAACAGAATCACAGAAATGGAGATCACATGGAGGATTATCAGTGGGGAGGGGGAGACAGGTGGGAATGGGGGAAAAGGCACAGGGAGTAAGAAGCATAAATGGTAGATACAAAGTAGACAGGGGGAGATTATGAATAGTATAGGAAATGGAAAAGCCAAGGAACTTACATGCACAACCAATGGACATGAACTAGGGATGGGTGGATTGATGGAAGGAATGGGGTACTGGGTGGAAGGGGCAAAGGAGAAAAAAATGGGACAAGGGTAATAGCATAGTCAATAAAATATACTTAATTAAAAAAAAAAGCCTCAAAAGGAAATATAAGGAAGAAAGCCTCAGGTCTGTTGACCACAGAGACAGAGTTTTGGTCAAACCAGAGATAACAACTAGGCCTCAGTTTTTTAGATCCACGCTCAGAAAATCAGCAAGGCCAAGTGGAACAACACCATGGTTGACATCAGCCCAGCTGTGATGATTCTTGACACCTTGCCCTAGTGCCACTCAATCAGCAGAGACCATGACCCTGTGGAGATACCTGGAAAGCTGATGAATGTTCTGTTGAGATCCTCCCCTGGGAACTCCCCTAAGATACCCAGATTCAGAGAGCAGATTAGAACCTTCAGGATGCAGGACCCAACCCACTTCTTTCCCCAGGGTGGCACATGCTCGCTCTCTCTCTCTCTCTCTCTCTGGAGCACATCTCTACCTTTCCAGTCTCCTTCCCCCAGGCACATTTTCTCTACCTTTTTTCCCTAAGCTCTAAAGGCCCTTCTTTGGCCTCTGTTAACCTGTTTCCTTAGCCCATGCAGCCCAGCTGGCTCACTTTGCCAGGGCTCAATTCTTCCATTTCTGTGACTTTCTAAATAAACTTTTGCTTGTATTTGAGTCTTGGCTCTGAATTCTTTCATAGCCAGAACTTAGGTACTGAGGTTGCTGAACCGAGGTCCATTCGCTAGTAATATCTAATGCTGTTTTGCTGCTAAACAAGTGAGCATGTTATAAATCTACAGGCCTGGATCACCACTCATGCAATCTGTGAGCCCATGTCTTGGCCACAAAGTTTTCATGAACAGCTCTGTGGGAGGCTGTGCTGAATTTATGTTTTAATTGGTACTAGTCCACATTTCTGATCCTAGGAGGTACAAGATAAAAGAAAAGAATGTTTCCTTTTTCTCTCTTAGAAAGAGGGCAAATGTGGCTAGGAGCATCTAATCGCCTTCATTTGTGCTAGTTCCCGGTAGTGGTCTGCTCAGTTCCTTACTGTGCCACCAACTCTGCACAGGCAGACCATACCCATCCCTTATCTACCTCTCTCATGCATTCTCCCCTCCTCTTCTCTCCTCCTCCGGTCTGACTTCTCAGCAAAGTCAACCTCACACAAGTACTAAGAGCACAGCAACTCAATTAAGTTAATCAACATGTAAATGGCAGATTACCACTTAACTCTTTTATAAGTATTTGCATTATCAAAGAGTGTTAATGCTAATTATTTCATTATTTGTAAAATTTTAAGGAATATAACATTGATAAGTAAAATAATTCTGGCCTCTTGAGAAAGAAGATGTCTTAACAGGAAGACCCCCAGCCTTGGCCAAGGTGACCTCCAGTGTCAGTGTCACCAAGTTGGTCTCATGCTCATAGCTGCTTTCTTTTTTTAAATTTCTGGATCCTTGAACAGTAAAAGCTCCAGTTTCCCCCCTACCCTCACCAATGGCACCCATGAAAGTAACAGAAGTAATTTTTAACAAGCTCTAGGGAATGGGAAATAATATTCTAACTTTTTGGGTGATAAACTTCTGTGCTTATTGACTTTTAAAACATAATGAGAAGATAGTACTTAGATGGTAAACAAGGTTAAAAAAAGTCAGGTCATCCATTCACTTTCTCAAGGACTCTTTCCAAACCCTCTCAATCCTTACTAAGAACCAGTACATTTCAGAAATTTAAATAACATCTCAACACCAACACCACAACTGTGTTTCTTAATTTACACCATCCATCCGAGTGCACACCCCTCTGGGAGACTCCTACAGGTCAACATAATTTATACATGTTTGACACAAACATTTTTCAAATCTGATGGATAGCAGAGTTCTAAAAATCTATTTAAAAGTAATTTTTTTTCTTTCTCTAGGCTGTCAGTGACTTATGTTAGACTTTGTTTGACTTATTTCCCCCCACACAGCCTTAATTGTGTAGACTTTGTTTATCTGTTTCCCCATACAGGGAACTTACTTTTATGCTTTGGGTAGATAACATCAAAACCAGGCAAGGGCATTACCACATCATGGATGGAGTAATTATTAACATCTTCTTCTTCAATATAGGTGGCTGTGGCTAAAAATTCACAAATGAATAAATTAAGAAAATAGGCAATATTTACATGAGCTCAATCTTCTAAAATTATACACATCTAAGCAATCAGAAGCGCAAGATGGTACAATTCCATGGCCTACAAAGCTTAAAGAAATTAAGTTGCAATATATACCATTCTTCTTTCTACTTTACCCAAGAAACAAAATCATAGACTTACAAAACGTACAAACTTAAAACTCAATTTTCAGCTGCTCCTCATTTTCTGGGAATGCTTGCCTTTGACAATCAGTTCCATTTTCTTATTAAACAACACTACAAAATATTATTTGGAAAGCTATCACAAATTAATACATTTTGCTAAAAGAATAAACAATTAAAAAAACCACTCTGTGGTTGGAAGATAAAATACGGTGGCTCACGGGACATGAAAATATACTGGGTGTGATCAATATTGGGTGAGGAAATAAACACTAAAAATTTTTAAACAAAACTCACATTTTATTTATGTTGAAATAAATTATATAAATTGGCTTTCTTCACCAAAGAACAGCAATATTTTTTGTATTTTTCCCAGAAAATCATAAAGCACATTTTTGTAGGTTTTCCAGGTTTTGCTTACAAATCAAGAAAAGGCAGTAGATAAGTTATGGGAAGAGACAGAAAGAACAGACTAATCAGTTGTCAGACCCGCAGCCTCTGGTCCTGTCTTGACCATGAAAGAGCAATGTCTGACACACACCAGTTAAAAAGCCTATGAGGACAGAGGCTCTGCAAAGGCATGGAAACACCAACAACCAGATGTGGAACAGCAATGGCAGGTTCCCCCATTCAACCTTTAACATAACTTGTTCCTTTAAGATCATTGAATAAAAAGATAAAAATTAACACTGAAACCTTTGTTTGGCAGGCTCACATGTTCCTTTCACTGTCTGGTAATTGCCTTAACTTTCATTACAGATTTTTAACAGCATACTTAAAACTCCTGCTATTCAAAGGTTAGTCATGAGCTTCATTGTAAAATTTTATAAAATTGTATTCCTTCCTCCCACACTTCCTCAAAAGCTATTTCTTCAAAGAACTGATAACTCAATACCCAACAGCTGGATCCACAGTGATAATAAATGTTATGTCTAATGACTTAACTAAAACAATTCCGAAGTGCCATCAACAGAGATCATGCAGAAGTGTAACCTGGCACTTTCAATGCTGTCTTCTGGAAGAACAGCTAGTTTTCCAAAGCATGAGAGTTCAAACAGGGGCCATTTAAACAGGCAGATTATCAATGGCGAATGTACTCAAGACAGTTAGTGAGTTATTCGACAGTTTATGGTATGATTAAGTGGCCTACATATACCTTATAGCTTTTCTATGTTTTCAAATTTCTTACAGATTTTTTTCAATATAAAATATAAGAGCCTATTTTAAAAGTCTCTCAGGTATTGCCAATGGTTTCTGAAGTATCTGCAGGAAGCTCTTGGTTGTATGGAATTTGATGTGTGTGTTGTTGGTGGAAATTAGGTTCTCCCATGGTCATCACTATCACAAGGAAAGCAGTCCAAGGAAACCATACATGGGAGACTGTGGTGGGGCATGGTTTATTTGTGTGGGGATGGAAGCTGCCCTCTGGGTTTTTCCCATGCCCCATCTCCCTCTGTCACACCACGGAAAAAGTTCAAACAGGTTTTCAGCAAGGCCAAGACAAAAGCCAGTGTTCAGAGTTTTTACTTCATATTAAAGCTCAGTCCTTTGGAGCCTGCAGGTGGCTGCTAAGTGGTCTCAGTTGCCATCCAGGTAGCTTAGCTGCTCCAGTGGCAAGAGTCCACGTTGCTGCTGGCCATGTGGCTGCTATGGTCACATGGCTATAGAGAGAAGTGTGCGAGCACATCACTGGGTGGGCAAGAGAGAGAGCTTAGTCCTTTTTGCACTATGCCATCTGCTGCAAGCCTGGTAGCTGTTAGACCCACATGGTCACATGTTCCCAGGCAAGAGCATGCACAAACAAGTGGGCCAGTGCATCACTGTGTGGGCAAGAGCAAGTGAGTTCCATATTAAAGGCTAGTCCAGTCCAGCATCTGGCTAGCTCAGCCTGTGTTTTCTGCTGCAGTCCATTTCAGGCTCCCTCCTGAACACTGCCTGTGGCGTGGCATGGCCACAGGCAACGTGGCTGCTAGGGCCACATGGCCATGAAGAGAACAGGTGAGTGTACCCTGTCAGTGCATGTCACAGCAAGAAAGAGCTTTGTTCCCCTGGGGTTACATCCAGGAGCTTTGGTTTGGGATGGACCAGGCACTTTCTTAAAAAGACCAATCAACTTCCTAAGTTTCTATGGGCTTTGGATGGGTCCACACCGTTACTGACAGGACTTCATGGTCCAGCACTTTCCCCTATAACCCCCTGCCCCCAAATCCAGTACCAGAGGTAGGGAGGTCAATGACTAGTTCCCTTTGCTCTCTTTCCTTTATCAATATCTACCTAAGTACCAATAGTAACACATCCACCATGAAATCCAAATCATGTTTTATATCAAAATTTAAGTTATAAGTTATTGGACCTTTGGTCTGTCAAGGCATTCCTCAGGTTTGATTGGAGACAGTCTCACCCATTTTCATAGCGTTCATTCTCAGTCTTCATCCCAGGAAGAATACATAGGACTTTCAATGATGCATAAACATTAGGAAAAAACTTGATGTCTGGTAGGCAGAGGACTTTATTCATATATAAATGGTGGATGGAAGCTCTGTATCTTTCCCTTTGTATTTTCACTTGATTCTCTAACAGTGCACCACAGCTGAGTGTATCAAAATTGAGCAAGTTGCTTCTGTATGTGTCAGCATTATGCTTCTCCGATGCACTGCATCTGAGCTCTCCCATGAGAGAGGGTACCAGAGATAAGCATTTAAGAGTTTTGAAGTACTGTTCTGAGAATGTATCTTTCAGTTCCTGAATAATGTTTTTCACTGTTGGAATACTTAGAGCTTCTTTATAGCAACTCTAAGAGTTCAGCTGAGATTCCAGGTTCCCTTGCTGAGCTCTGCAGAATTTTCCAGGGAACTTCATCTGAATATCAAGTTTGGTTGCCAAATATGTGGCTTCCTCAAAGCAAAATTCTTGATAAACTTCAATATTTTCCATCACTTCACTGAATTGATGCAGCACTGCAGTCAAGCTACTGGCTGCAAAGAAGACATGGGAAGTCTGCCCCTGGAGATTTTTCCTAAAAGCTCTTGTAAAAGACAGAACATTTTCAAGAATGACAATAGTAATGATGAAACAAAAATCTGTTATTGCACTACAGAGTACAAATGTTTGGCCCATTAAATAGTTATTCCATCAAATATAGTGTCACTATTTATATCATCTATCATAAAACAAATGCTTGCAGAAAGGTCCACTAAAAATTTCAAAAGTATCATGCCTGCCTGTCCACTGAGAATGGTAATTTCCTTTAGTTCTTTACCCCTTTCTCAACTGTTCTGACAGAGAACAGAAATTACACTGTCAAGCTCTAAAAACAGTTGTGGGGATTGACGGAAAATAACGAAATTTCCTCAATTGTTCCTAATGCAACAGACACACAACAAATAACGATTTTGCCAACCACACATTTAAGGCACAGGGAGAGCAAATGTGTAGACAGCTTGGGGATATTTCTCTAAGTCTAGAAGCAACAACAGTCATTTTGGAAGAAAATCTACTGGACACAATGTAAGCCTGGTCATGACAATACTCCATGTTTTACCCTCTCTTCTCAGTTATCATAGTGTGAAATTCCATAGCCAAAATTTCAGCATCAGCTTCACCAGGTGGGAAGCCCACAAATTCCTCTCTCAGGTTATAAGATTTGTCAACAAACCTCACCATCCTAGGCAGGTTCTCTTCCCCGGTTATGCCCACTATGTTGTCAGTGATAACTGAAAAGAAGTGAGTGTCCCTCACTTCCTTGAGGGTTTCTTCCCAAATGCAGCTCTCACAGATCTCTAGATTCTGTTTCTGTTGTGGTTTTTAAAAAAGATTTTATTTATTTATTTTTAGAGAGAGGGAAGGGGAGGGAGAAAGGGAAATATCAATGTGTGGTTGCCTCTTGCATGCCCCTTAATGGGGACCTGGCCCACGACCCAGGTATGTACCCTGACTGGGAATTGAAGTGGTGACTCTTTGGTTCACAGGCTGGTACTCAATCCACTGAGCCACACCAGCCAGGGCTCTGTTGTGTTTTTTGAATAGAAAAATACGTTGACTGCTATTGTCTCAAAGCACTTTCTCTGAACTTCTTCACCAGAATTTTTCTGGCACTCCAGCAGTGCTTCAAAGTTATCAGTTCATCAGTTTCATGCCTATCCAGAGGTATTTTTTGTTTTCCCATTAAGAATCAAAATTTCAAATAAAGATTTTAAGTATTCTTTGTTTTCCTTCTTTTCAAGGGCTAAATGTCTTCATCCTATTTTCCACTACTTTCTTCTGCACTGGGATTCTGAGCATTGCTGTTGTTCATTTCTTTATGTTTTTGTTCCTCTTCAGAAGTTTCATCAACAACTGTTTTATTCATTTCCTGCATCTACTATGTGGATTGTTCAAGTGACTGGTAAGATTAAATATTGTTGGTATTGCATTATCTTGAAGAACTGTCCATAAGAACAAGTTCTACAGATCGTAGAAGTCTCAGAGTGTTTGGCACATAATTGATCATGTTTATTTAGTTGATTAGGTGCTTTATATTCTAAGAATGCTCTCTCACAATTTTCCACCCACTTCTGGCATCTGATTGGATCCTGCAGGAACCAGAAGGCCAGATGTGACTGCATGCTCTTCTGTGTGCAGTCAGGGGCAGCACAGAAACTTGGGACCTTCATTGCCAGCAGGCCAGCCTGGGGCTCCCTTTCCTGCCTCCCAGGGGCAGCCCACCCACCTGTTGGGGTCATCGCAGCAGGACCAGCACACCAGGAGGAAAAATGTTAAGTCAGGAAAAAAAATAATTCAAGGGATTCAACAGGCACACCTGCAGACGAGCAGGTATCTTCAGGATAGTACAGGGCAGCTGGGTATTCTAGAAGAACATGGACTGTGGAAATAGACAGACTGATACTGAATCCCAGCCTTTTCTTTTTTTAACTACCTGTGGAACCCTGGGCAAGTGACTAAACCTCATCTGAAGAACGGAGAGAATGCCTGGCAGTAATAAACACTGTTAGCTTTAGACATGGAGATATAGGTAAAGGGCTTAGCACAAGGGCAGTGCACAGTAATGGTTCAACAACAGATGGGATTGCCTGGGTGCCTGAGCAACATTTCAGGCACAGAGTGTGCACTAAATGTCCATGCAGCAGTGTCCAACCTGCAGCCCACAGGCCACACAAGGCTCAGGATGGCTATGAATGCAGCCCAGCACAAAACTAGAAATTTAGTTAAAACCTTTTTTTTTTTGCTCATCAGTTTTTGTTAGTGTTTGTGTATTTAATGTGTGGCCTAAGACAACTCTTCTTCCAGTGCAGCCCAGGGGTGCCAAAAGGTTGGACACCTCTTTGATCATGGCCCACACGTACAGTGAGCTCCAGTCTGGAGTTAAGAAACTCCTTAAAACTGGCCGACAATAGCCCAGAGACTGAAGTGCATCCAAAAGTGCAGAGAAGTATTTGCTAGACTCAGATTAAAGCTTGGAATAGGATTTTAAGTAACATTTAGTCCAAAGATTATTCTAGCTGAAAAAAAGGAAAGTCAGGTGCTTACTCAAATCAGAGGTATATTTTTCATTAAAGACACAGATCCACACAGTCCATGTGAGCTGACAATGTCTTCCCACTTCAAACCTACCAGATATCTCTCCATCTTAACTAGCAGTCAGGCTCAATTTTTAAGAACTGGTATCAAATAACTGGACCCTCGTTTGATAGAATAATGACAGTATCTGTCTTTTTACCTCCTTTGAGAACCAGGTCCCCTGGAACAGGCTTCAGTCCATACTCTTCTATTCTCTTGCTTACCATGTTATTCCACACATAGCTTTGGTAGCTATGAATATACATTAAGCGATTATTTCTAGGAATCTGGGGGAAAGGGAAAAAAACAGGAAAGAAAAAAAACATGTTCTAAGTATTTAAGTACGATACTTTCCAAGATATCTCACTTTAGTGGTAACCCTAGTATAAAAAACTCATACCTTAAATCTCCAATATGTAGCAACCAAGGTTAGAGATGGAACCTCTCATGCTTAAGTGCTCAAGTGTATCTACAGTGCAAACATTCATGCAAATAAAGCAAACATTATAGAATTTATACTCTGAGTCAAAGACATAGACTTTAAACCCAAGGAATTTACACATCAATTATACGGCCAACAGTGCTTGCTGTTCCACAATTTTAAGGAGAAAAGCTAAATGATCAAACTAACAACTAATTTCATGAAGAATCCTGCTTTTGGGGAAAAGTAAATAAAATAAGACTTAAGAGTTAAACTTTAGTCTTGGTTGGTGTGGCTGAGTGCACTGAGTGCTGGCCTGTGAACCAAAGGGTCACTGGTTCGGTTCCCCGTCAGGGCACATGTCTGGGTTGCAGGGCAGGTCCCCAGTTGGGGGCACATGAGAAGCATCCACACATTGATGTCTCTCTCTCTCTCTCTCTTTCCCCTCCCCTCTCTCTAAAAATAAATAAAAACAATATTTTTTAAAAGAGTTAAACTTTAGTCTACTCTGGATTATAGCTACCCAAATACTAGTATAGGCTATACAAGAGTGGGTACCAACTTGTACCGCCATGAAGAACTAAAGCAAAATGCAATCACTTAGACCGCTTATAGTGCAAGCTGCTTACTGAGGCAGGTTACAGTTCTGATGCTGGAGAATGATCAAGAAATGAACCCAATAGTGGATTCTGAATTAGTATCTATTAAAGACAGTTAATTTAAATTAAATTTCCCTGTAGATGATACTTTCCACACTATGGCTCTTCTCATGCCCTCGATGTGAATTATGCCGACATTGCTGGCATCCTCCACCCACCCCCATGAACATTCAGGGTCTGAACAGAAGTCACTCAGGTAATATACCTCTTAAAGATCACCACAGGATCCTCATTTACCTTCTGCTCTTTCCAAATTTAGTAAAGTGTTAAAGATAAATTTTTAAAGCATTAAACCATCTTGAGTCATTTGCCTGACTTTACAAATCGCACTCACTATGCCAAATGCAGAGACTATATTCTTCATTCCATATTTTGAAAGTCCTCGAAGCAGTTGCCCTTCCACACACCTTTTGACAGGTAGTTTTCTGAGGGCAGCAGCTGGGTCTTTGGTCTTCGCCCATTCTTCCCTGCATTTAACCAAGTATCCCTTTTCAGCTGGAGGAGAGAAAAAGCTGTGATTAAACAATTTACCAAATAGATGTGCATAATTTGAAATGCTTCATAGAGAACTCAAATTAGAAAATGCTGTATGTAAAGCTTCTGCTGACCTGAGAACAACCATCAGAAAGTGAAAAGATGGGAAGGTTTATAGGACTAGATGCCTTCATCATCACCTCAGGTTTTAAAGCCAGCTACTGTTCACATCATCCCAGCTGATTCAACACGCCACAAAACCTTGGTAGTCCTTTCTTCCTCTTCTTTTTCTATTGTGTTGTCAAATTTAATGGGTTACTTCCCTTAAAATCAAATAATTTTATCTTTTTAATTTGCAACTGAATAATTTCCAGAAGTGGGCATAATCACTTTGATGATATGTAGAGTAGTACTTAAATCCTTTTTCATATTTTCATACAGTATGATTTCAGAAATAGTTTCTGGAAAGTTTTAGTGAAGTCTTCAAACTAAAGATCCTCAACATGCTTTTTGCCAAGTTTTTATATTCTATAACACTATGCTTTTAAAAATTAAACAAAGTGAGCCTTGGCTGGTGTGGCTCAGTGGATTGAGCGCTGGCCTGAAAACCAAAAGGTCACCAGTTCGATTCCCAGTCAGGGCACATGCTTGGGTTGCAGGCCATGTCCTTGGCTGGGGGCATGTGAAAGGCAACTGATTGATGTTTCTCTCCCTCTCTGTCTCCCTCTCTTGTCCTCTCTCCAAAAATGGAATCTTAAAAAACAAACCAACAGTGAAATATGTTTGGATTCCTATGTTTTCAGAGATTTAGTAGTATATGGTGAAAAAGAAATGAATGTATTCATTTATAAATTAATACATTAGATGAACTAAAAAGCTCAAAACAAGATAGAAATTATAAATCTTATGAAAAATAAAAATAAACTATACTTTTTATTTTATAATAAAAATTTTTTAAATTCTGAAATAACTACTCTAATTTTCCCACATACTTTTATTTATAGCAATTTCATGAATACCTAGCCATATGTTATTTTTTTCATAATATGAATTTTATTCTCACCTCCAGAACGGGGTTTCAATATCAAATCCATGACTTCAGCCCAGGAATTTTGTAGTATAGCTCTAAAATTAAAGAGCATTTAGTTTAGTTAATTTTACATCAAAATGAATTCTATATGCCCAAATTTGTGGAGTCAACATCATATTAACATTATATATAGCTAAACTTAAAAGTAAACTGAGCCCTGACTGGTGTGGCTCATTTAGTTGAGCATTGTCCCACAAAGTGAAAGGTCACCAGTTCAATTCCCAGTCAGGGCACATGCCTGGGTTGTGTGTTTGGTCCCTAGTTGGGGTGTGTATGAGAGGCAACCAATCAATGTTCCTCACTTACACTGATGTTTCTCTCCTCCTTCTCCCTCCCTTCCTCTCTCTCTAAAAATAAATAAAATCTTTTTTAAGAAAGCAGACTAATTGCTGGACTTCTGGTCAAGATGGAGGCGTAGGTAGACACACTGTGCCGCCTTGCACAACCAAAAGAAGGACAACAACAATTTAAAAAAAAACAACCAGAACTGACAGAAAATCAAACTATATGAAAGTCCGACAACCAAGGAGTTAAAGAAGATACACTCATCCAGACTGGTAGGAGGGACAGAGATGGGCAGGTGGAAAGGATTCACAGCAAGGTGGCGGCTGGTGGACCTAGGGTCAGATTGTGGAGTGGGGTGAGCAAGGCTGCAGCTGGCTGGCAAGGCAGTCCCATATTCATGTGCAGATAAACCGGGAGGAACATCTGGGGAGCAAGACAGACTGCACAACCCAGAGTTTCAGTGTGGGGAAATAAAGCCTCAAACATCTGACTGAAAACACCTGTGGGGGTAGAGGCAGCAGTGGGACAAATTCGCAGCCTCACAGGAGAGTTTGTTGGAGAGACCCATGGGGTCCTAGAATGTACACAAACCCACCCACCTGGGAATCAGCACCAGAAGGGTCCAATTTGCTTGTGGGAAGTGGGGGAAGTGACTGAAAGCCAGCAGAGAGCAAAGCAAGTGCCATTGTTCTCTCTCAGACACCTTCCCTACATACAGAACCAGAATGCAGCAATGTGGGTTACCCCACCTGGGTGAACACCTAAAGCTCTGCCCCCTCCACTACGTAAGGGAGTGTGAAGACAAAAAAAATGGCCCAAATGAAAGAACAGATCAAAGCTACAGAAAAAATACAACTAAATGAGGAAGAGGTCGCCAATCTACCAGATGCACAGTTCAAAACACTGGTAATCAGGATGCTCATAGAATTGGTCGAATTTGGTCGCAAATTAGATGAAAAAAATGAAGGCAATGCTAAGTGAAATAAAGGAATGTACAGGGAACCAATAGTGATCGGAAGGAAACTGTGACTCAAATCAACAGTGTGGAACAGAGGGAAGAAAGAAACATCCAACCAGAAAAGAATGAAGAAACAAGAATCCAAAAAAAAATGAGGAGAGGCTTAGAAACCTCCAGGACATCTTTAAACATTCCAACATCCAAATTATAGGGGTACCAGAAGGAGAAGAGGAAGAGCAACAAGTGGAAAACTTATTTGAACAAATAATAAAGGAGAACTTCCCCAATCTGGCAAAGGAAATAGACTTCCAGGAAGCTCAGAGAGTCCCAAAGAAGTTGGACCCAAGGGGGAACACACCAAGGCACATCATAATTATACTACCCAAGATTAAAGGAGAGAATCTTAAAAGCAGCAAGAGGAAAGGAGACAGTTACCTACAGAGGAGTTCCCATAACACAGCTGATTTCTGAAAAGAGACCTTATAGGCAAGAAGGGGCTGGAAAGAAGTATTCCAAGTCATGAAAAGCAAGGACCTATATCCAAGATTACTCTATCCAGTAAAGCTTTCATTTAGAATGGAAGGGAAGATAAAGTGCTTCTCAGATTAGGTCAAGTTAAAGGGTTTCATCATCACCCAGTCTTTCTTATATGAAATGTTAAAGGGCCTTATCTAAGAAAAAGAAGATAAAAATATGAACAGTAAAATGACAACAAATTCACAGTTACTAACAACCAAACCTAAAACAAAAACAAACCAGAAAAAGCAAATAACTAGAACAGGAACAGAACCACAGAAATGGAGATCACATGGAGGGTTAGCAACAGGGGAGTGGGAAGGGGAGAGAGGGGGAAAAGGTACAGAGAATAAGTAGCATAGATGGTAGGTAGAAAATAGACAGGGGGAGGATAAGAATAGTATAGGAAATGTAGAAGCAAAGAACTTATAAGTACGACGCATGGGCATGAACTAAAGGAGGGGAATGTGGGTGGGAGAGGGTATGCAGGACAGAGGGGAGTGAAGAGAGGAAATGAGACAACTGTAATAGCATAATCAATAAAATACATTTAAAAAAAGACACAACTAAATCAAGAGTAAAAAATATGTTAAAGTGATTTTCTTTGTCCAGTGTCAACCTATCTGGTAGAGTTAACTCTGGTAGAGTTACCTGCCATTGCCAGGTATGAGTTACATACCTGGCAATGGCAGGGAAAAGAGAGAGACTTGTAAAATTAATAGAAGATGATGCAACTGCTACCCAAAACTCACTTTTGATGAAGTATCACTGCATAATACATCAAGAAAATTTTACATAACACAAAAGCTTTAAAAATGGATGCCATGCAAATCATCAAGACTGAATTTCATAAGAACCAAGGGATTGAATCATTGCCAATTTCAGGAATTCCTTAAAAATATTGATGGTGACTATGGTGACATTGTTTACTTTTTAGAAGTAAGATGGCTAAGTGAAAGCCAAATGTTGAAAAGATTCTATGATTTGCAACATGTTATCAAGTTGTTTATGGTATCAAAAAACAAATTTGTGCTGAAACTTGATGATGAAAACTGGCTTATAGATTTAGCATTTTTAGTGGATTTAACTGCTCATTTAAATGAGTTAAACATGCATCTTCAAGGTGAAAACCAACTTATCAATACCATGTTTCAAACCATAACAATGATCCAAATGAAACTGAAATTATGGCAAACTCTAATTAAGGCAAACAGTTTTGTGCGTTTTGACATGTTGGCTAAACACAGTCCTCTGAACAGTGAAAAATACGCAGCCTTGCTTTTCGATTTGAAACAAGAATTTGAAAATAGATTTCAAGATTTCTAGGAAAATAATCAATATTTTGCTATATTTGTGACTCCATTTTCAGTCGACATAAATGTGTTACCTGCCAATTTTCAAATGGAACGCATAGAGCTGCAATCTGACATTCAATTTAAAGAAAAATCTGATTGTATCATTTTACTGGACTTTTGTAAGTCCTATCTTCCCAGAGACAAATATCCCTTGCCTCACAATCACACCTTATTCATGTCATTGCTATTTGGCAGCACCTACAATTGTGAACAACTATTTTCAAGAGTGAAACACATTAAGAGTAAAATTAGAACCAAAATATCTGATGAGCAACTTGAGAACTCATTGAGAATCACAACTACTTCTATCAAACCAGATACTGATGCACTAATTTCTCAAATACACTGTCAAATATCCACTAGTTTTATGTTGTCCTCTTTTCTTTTACTTTTATAATAAAAATATTTTTAAAAAATCAATGATGTTTTATTACTTAGATATGTACATTGTCTATATTAGTGATAACAACTTGGGACCAGCTTGACGATTTTAAAAGATTATCGAAAGGGCTGCATAATTAGGGTTATTATGTGAAGATATTTTGCTTGTCTGTGGTAGTGGATATCACAAAAATTATGCATGGATTTTTTTTTGTTCATCAGCTTTCATTAGTGTTTATGTATTCAATGTGTGACCCAAGACAACTCTTCTTCCCATGTGGCCCAGAGACACCAAAAGGTTGGACACCCCTATGCAGAATATCTTTTTTTGTGTGCTTTTTGGCTATTAGTCTATGTGCTTTGCAGAAATGTCTATTCAGTTCCCTTGCCTGTTTTTAGATTTTTTTTTTTTGTCTTTTAGTTTTTGAGTTTTAAGAGTTCTTTAAATATTTTGGATACAAGTCATTCTTTCGTCTTTAATCTATAAACTGAGGGTTTGTTTTTTCTAGCTAACAGTGGGCTGCTTTGAAACTAAGGAATACTCTAATGTGAAAATTGTTAGTTTGGAATTCTGAATGTGTTGCATGTTTAGGGGATGCTGTGCAATTTTTTTTCCTGGATAAATCTGATCTTTTTTCATTAACTATTTTACATTTTCTTTGGAGTACAAATCTATAGGGTACCATGGCTGTTCTTTCAAATTAGTTCCAATTCAAAGGTTAATACAGCCTCCCCTTAGATATACTGTCCTATAATACAATTAGCCTCCTCACTATCTTTATCAACACCCTCTCACCATTAGCAAGATTGAAAACATTAAGTTTTATTATCTAATTATTGTGATTGTAAGTTTTCTTCTCAGCAATAATTTTTCCTCTCATTAGTATGCTTTAATTTTAAAGTATTACTTTCCACTATGGAGCACTAACTATATTCCAGGCATAGAAACAGGTGCTGCAGAGACATCATCTCACTTCATTTTACCACCCTGTGAGGTCAAATCTGTTTGCTGATGAGTAACCTGAGGCTCAGAATTGTAGTCTGACTTTACTGACTGAAGTTCAACCTTCACAACACTGAAACATTATATGATAGATTTTTACCATTTTGTGCTTTAAAAATCACATGAAAAGTCCAACTTTATGTAGTCAGGAAAACTCCTCAATTCCCAGGACTACAGCTCACCAACTAGTAAGCTCTGCAGACCTCCCTGAGCCTAAATTTCATCTTCGCTAAAATACAAGGAAGAACACAAACTAAATTTCTCACATCACTTCCAATTCCTAACTCCACAATCCTAAGTCCCATGGGAACAATTATTTCATGTAGCACAGTCTTTGCTGGACGGCAGTATAGCTTAAGTAGGGTTATGAACCCAAGTACTTACCAATGGGATTCCCACCCTAGCTAACCCTAGAGGGAATTCCTATTAAGAAAAGTCAACAGTTCTTAAAATAAATTTTACTTCACTAATTACATCCTACAACACTTTCTTTAAGGGTGAGGGAAGGGGAGATCCCAATTTAATAAACCGGGAAGCACTTGTTATCCCAGAGATTAGAAACTGTGTCATCTCTGTCAGGCTGCTCTGGTTCTGAGTTACTCAAATGCTTACTTTTGGGTCACTTACTGAGCTAAGATTTACCTGTAAAAAAGAAAGAACAGAATCCCTGGATGGGCAATTGGGGGTGGGAAAAAAAATTACATTTCAGGTTATACCCTTTTGAACTCTGATTTATTATTTTACCTTGTGCATATATTATTTCAAAACAAAACAAAAACTGAAAAGAGGCTGTGGATCAGTTGCTCATCCAAAAGGATGAGACACCCTGGTTCATCTGGCTCAGACATGAGGAAATCCAGAAATAATTAAAAACAACAATAATTAAAATCCAGAAATAATAATTAGAAACAAGTTGATTCTTTTTTTGTGAGAGAGCTCTTTTAGACAGGAGTTAAGAAGTTTAATACAAACCTTCCAACTTGGTACGTGGGGATGGCTGTAGTTCCAAATCTTTGCATTCCATAGTAATTAATAAATCCAATCTCCTTGAGAGAGTTCATGGCTTGTTGTACTTGGTCATCAGTTCCTGTTATATTTCTGTAAGGGCCCAAATTATCCAGAGAAAAAAATTTATAGTCAAACACCTTCAGGGATGTACCATCATAAATGATAGTGCTTGGTTTCCATGCCTTCCCTTTGTTCCCTGCGGCTTTCTCTCTACCTCCTGAGGACTTTGATATTTTTTTTTCTTAAACTGTGGTAAAACACCTAAGGCCTCACCCCTCACTACGTAACAGCCGCGACTAGACCAAAAAAAAAAAAAAACCCAGAAATAAAAATGGCTCAAACCAGAGAACAAATCAAAGCCCCACAGCCAATTTATCTAAGTGACGAAGAGATTGCCAACCTATCAGATGCACAATTCAAAGCCCTGGTGATCAGGATGCTCACAGAATTGGTTGATTTTGCTCACAAATTAGATGAAAAAATGAAAGCTACAATAAGTGAAATGAATAAAAATGCATGGGGAACCAACAGAGATGGGAGGAAAACTGAGACTCAAATCAATGGAGTGGACCAGAAGGAAGAAAGAAACAACCAAACAAAAAACGAGGAAGAAACAAGAATTCAAAAAAATGAGGAGAGGCTTAGGAACCTCCAGGACATCTTGAAACATCCCAACATCCGAATTATAGGGGTACTAGAAGGGGAGGAAGAAGAACAAGTGGAAAACTTATTTGAACAAATAATAAAGGAGAACTTCCCCAATCTGGCAAAGGAAAGAGTCTTCCAGGAAGTCCAGGAAGCTCAGAGAGTCCCAAAGAAGTTGGACCTGAGGAGGAACACACTAAGGCACATTATAATTACATTACCCAAGATTAAAATGAAGGAGAGAATTCTAGAAGCAGCAAGGGATAAGGGGACAGTCACCTACAAAGGAGTTCCCATCAGACTGTTAGCTGATTACTCAAAAGAGACCTTGCAGGCAAGAAGGGGCTGGAAAGAGGTATTCCAAGTCATGAAAATAAAAAACCTACATCCAAGAGTGCTCTATCCAGCAAAGCTGTCATTTAGAATGGAAGGGAAGATAAAGTGCTTCTCAAATAAGGTCAAGTTAAAGGAGTTCATCATCACCAAGCCCTTATTATATGAAATGTTGAAGGGACTTATCTAAGAAAAAGAAGATAAAAAATATCAACAGTAAAAAGACAGCAAACTCACAGGTATTAACAACCAGACCTAGAACAAAAGCCAACTAAGCAAACCACTACAACAGGAGCAGAAACACAGAAATGGAGATCACATGGAGGGTTAGCAATAGGGGAGTGGGAGGAGGAGAGAGGGGGATAAGGTACATAGAACAAGTAGCACAGACAGTGGGTAGAAAATAGACAGGGGGAAGGCAAGAATAATGTGGGAAATGTAGAAGCTAAAGAACTTATGACACATGGGCATGAACTAAAGGGGGGAATGTGGGTGGGAGGGGGTATGCAGGGTGGAGGGGAATGAAGGGGGGAAAATGGGACAACTGTAATAGCATAATCAATAAAATATAATTTAAAAAAACTGTGGTAAAACATACATAACACTGAACTGACCGTTTTAGCCATTTTTAAGTAGGCAATATAGTGACATTAATTATATTCAGTCTTGTGTAGCCTTCAACATCCACTTGCAGAGCTTTTTCATTTTCCCAAAGTGAAACTCTGCACCATTAAACATAACTCTCCATCCTCCTCTCCACCCCATCCCAGCTTTCTTCTATTTTCTGTCTCTGATTTGCCTATTATAGGTATTGCACGTAAATGGAATGATGGGCTTTGTTTTTTACACTGTGTTTAAAGAGACGGCATCTTTCCAAAGGTCAGGCACTGAATTTTTAGAGGGGTGGGGGTGTCATTAAAAACACTCCAGCAGTATTTGCTCTCCCAGCCCTATGAGGCCTCACTCTGCCTCACCTTGCTGCCAAGCCTGCTACTACCAGCTCACATGGATTAGCAACTTTTCTGTACAGACTCCTGGTGATCCACCAAGACGCTCTCTGGTCTACATCCAACCAACAACTCTTTACCTGAGAATGACGGTGAAGTGATTCCCTTGAAGCTCTCCCAATTTCAGAGGGTGTTTCTGATAGCTGAAATTCCCTAGCTTAAAGTTCATCAAACACTTGTTCAAGTGGGCAAGTCTTTGCGCAGTTATTCTAAAAAAAAAAATAATAAAGAAGAGCAGAGAGAGGACAGTTCAGTATTGCCTGACTGAAACAGTCTTGGTCAACTCACATAGAAAACGGTAGTTTGAAACAAAGCTACACACCAAACTATGATGGCAAGAAAGAAAGGCACCGCAGCTTGTGGGATAGGAGAACTTTTCATTTCTCTCTGGATTATTTCTTCAGCACAATAATATCTGGTTCTACTGGAAGCATGTAACTTGGGCCATGTTTGTATTCTTAAAGCTGCACATTATTCATATGGGACAATACCTGAGGAATTTTCTATTTTTGTGTGGGGAAAGGTATAAGAAAGGGGTAAGAGCAGAGAGTAATCCCATGCAACTATCAAGATTGTTATTTAAGCATTTGAAAAGGAGTCAGTAATGTATATTTTTAAAAATTTTATTTATTTTTAGAGAGAAAGGGAGAGAAACATGAATGTGTGAGACTGTCCATCTCACTGCACATGCCCAAACCGTTGGGGACCTGGCCTGTAACCCAGGCATGTGCCCTGACCAGGAATTGAACCAGCTTTTGCTTTGCAGGCTGATGCTCTATCCACTGAACCACACCAGCCAGAGTGTTAGTCATATATTTTTGTCTGTAAGAAAAATATTATAATCTGCCCTGGCTGATGTGGCTCATTGGATTGAGCGCCGGCCTGTGAACCAAAGGGTTGTGAGTTTGATACCCAGTTAGGGCACATGCCTGGGTCGTGAGCCAAGTCCCCAGTGGGGGGTGTCCAAGAGGCAACCACACATTGATGTTTCTCTCCCTCTTTCCTTCCTTTCCCCTCTCTCTGAAAATAAATAAGAAAGACATTATAATCTCACTACAGAAAAGTATAAAATAATTCATAATTTCATCACCTGAAAAATATAACATCTAACTTTGAATTTCCTCCCATTCTTTTTTCTTAAAACATGTTATATATACATGTACACACACACACATATGTGTGTGTGTGTGTGTGTGTGTGTGTGTGTGTGTGTGTATTCAGAATCCTACCACAAATCTGTACCTTGCAGCTATCAGTTAAAAAGTATTATAAACTTCTGGTCAAGATGGAGTCATAGGTAAACAGTACTCACCTTCTCCCACAATAACATCAAAATCACAACTAAACTATAGAATATCACTTAGCCTGAAATCTGGCTGAATAGTAGTCCTACACCTAGTAAATTAAAGAAGCAGCCACAATGAGACTGGCAGGAGGAGCAGAGGTGCAGAAAAGACTGGTCTCATACCAACATGTGGTAGATAAAAATCAGGAGGGTTATCTCAGCTGTAGAGGTCCGCCCTGAGGAGCAAGGTGTCCAAGCCCCGGACCAGGGTTCCAGTGCGAGGAAGAGAAGTCTCCATAACTTCTGACTGTAAAAGCCAGTGGGCACTGAGGTTAAAGTAGACATAGGGCTCCTGGAGTCCCAGGCAGTTCCTCTTAAAGGGCCTGTGCACAGACTCACTCTCTCTGAGCTCCAGTGTTGGGGCAGCAGCTTGAAAGGCATCACAAAGACACAGGGAAAAACTGAATTGTCTGGCATCAGGGTAAGAGCTGGAGGGGCAGAGACCACTTTTCCTTTGATGAACCCTCTCCCCACAGAGCCAGCAGGTAGGCACCACATCTGAATCTCCATTAGTCTGGCTCACACTGTTTGCCCTGCCCTGGTGATTACTGAAAGGCCCTGTACCAACCAATTTTCAGACCCACCCAAGCTGTTCACACAGGTTTTTCCATACAAACGGCCTGTTTTGGCTCATGCTGCAGATTTTCCTAAAATTTCTCAAACAAGCAGCACCTGGCCTCAGAGGGCCCCATAATTCTAAGTGGCCTCAGGCCTGGCACTAGCAGCAGCCATATTTGCCTGCACACCTCCAGCCCAGCACCAGCAGCAGCCACTGGTGATGACTTTGTAGGTCTTGTCTGGTGGCCCCAGGCAGAACACAGGTGGCGACTGATCTTGGCCCAAATCTCCTGTGAGGCACCAGATCCAGCAAACCAGTGGATGGCTTCAGACCATGTCAAAGTATTACCACCCAACCACCTCCACAAGTGACACACTGAAGGGGTGAATTCAGCATACACCAGAGTCCCACTGAAGTAAATTCTGCTCTGTGGGTTGACACCTTGCAGAGCTGATCCTTCACAGCTGGTCAAAGGTCAGCAGTCACAGCAAGTCATTGCAGCTGATTGGCCTAGGGGCCTTCCCACTGACGTGCCAACACAATCGAGGTGGAACTACAACAGGAAGGTGTCCACAGCCCACACACTGGACACAACTTGAATACCCAGCTTGGCTGATAGGGGAGACTGTGCCAATGGAACCTTCAGGACACCTACTACATTAGCCTACTCTGCCAAGCCTGGAGACATAGCGGCCCTACCTGATGCAGAGAAACAAGCAGAGAGAGGCTGCCAAGAGGAAGAGACAAAGAAATGATAGAATAGAACAAAACTCTAGAAAAATAGCCCTGGCTGGTGTACCTCAGTGGATTGAGTGCAGGCTGCAAACCAAAGGGTTAGCAGGTTGATTCCCAGTCAGGGTACATGCCTGGGTTGCAGGCTGGGTCCCCAGTAGGGGGCATGTGAGAGGCAACCACACATTGATAACTCGAGTAGATGAAGCCAAGAAACAAATCATCAATTTGAAATATATGGAAGCAAAAAACACCCATCAGAACAGGGAAAACAAAAAAGACAGTGTAAGGAACTTCTGGGACAATTTCAAGTGTACCAACATTTGCATCATGGAGATGCCAAAAAGAAAAGAGAGAAAGCAATAAACTGAAAACCTATTTGAAAAAATGACAGAAAACTTCCCTAACTTGGTGAAGGAAATAGACATACAAGTCCAGGAAGCAGAGAGTCTCAAACAAGATGGACCCAAAGAGGCCTACACCAAAATACATCACAAAGAAAATGCCAAAGATTAAAGACAAAAAGAGAATCTTAAAAGTTGCAAGAGAAAAGCAGTTAGTTACCTACAAGGGAGCTCCCATAAGACTGTCAGCTGATTTCTCAAAAGAAACTCTGCAGGCCAGGAAGTATTAGCAAGAAATCTTCAATATTCAAAGTGATGAAAAGAAAGGACCTACAGCCAAGATTACTCTACCCAGCAGAGCTATCATTTAGAATCGAAGGACAGGTAAAGAGCTTTCCAGACAAAAAAAAAGCTAGAAGAGTTCATCACCACCAAACCAGTATTACATGAAATGTTAAAGGGTTTTCTTTAAAAAAATTTTTTTTAAAGATAAAAAATAGAAATAGAATGGCAATAAATACATATCTATCAACAATTGAATCTAAAAAAATAAATAGATATACACTCACAGATACAGAGGACATTTTGACAGTTGCCAATGGGAGGGAGTTTGGGGGGATGGGTGAAAAAAATGAAGAGATTAAGAATTACAAATTGGTTGTTACAGAATAGTCATGGGGATGCAAAGTACAGCATAGGGAGTATAGTCAATAATATTGTAATAACTATGTGTGGTATCAGATGGGTGTGATATATTAGGATGATCACTTAGTAAGTTATGTTATGTCTAATCACTGGGGTGTACACATGAAATTAATATAATAATGTATGTGAAGTGTAACTGAAAAATTATAAAGGTTTAAAAAACTAAAAATAACAGATAAAAGAAGTTGATTAAGAAAAAAAGGCAAAACTTATTCTATGGGGCATGTGAGATATTGCTCCCTTGCATATGTTTGGTTCAAATAAACTCTTATAAAAATTCTAAAAAAAAAAAAAAGAAGACGAAGAACTGGCCAGTGTGTCTGAGTTAGGTGGGCATCATCTCACAAAGCAAACAGTCACCAGTTTGATTCCTGGTCTGGCACATACATGCCTGTGGTTAAGGGTTTAGTCCCCAGTCATTTGGGGCATGTGTGAGAAGCACCCAATAGATGTTTCCCTCTCTTTCTTCCTTCCTTCCCCCCTCTCTAAAAATAAATAAATAAAAATCTGTTTTAAAATTAAAATATACAAATAAATCATATTATAAAATTTTCATGGAAAACTCTTTAATTTCTCTAGTAGTGATATACGAGGTCTGTCCAGAAAATATTCAGCCACATGCTATGAAAAATACATTTATTGAGGAAGATAGACAACACAAGAAACATTGTACATAGGACAATGATACCTCAGTCTCCTTCAAAGTTATGACCTTCTTGAGGAAATCTGATTCATTGGTAGCAGTTTGAATCAAGTCATTAGCAACTGTAGCATGATGTTCCTTTTGTTCTGGTAGTAGAAGTCCCAGAACAAATTTTACCATGACACATTTCAGGCCAATATCCTATGTCAAAATCTCGAACACAGTAGTTTTTTGAATCCTGAGATTAGCTTCTAGTTCTTGTACTGCGAGTCACTGATTTTTGTTGATTGCAGCCCATACATGTTCAACATTCTCAGGTGTTTTGCTTGTTGCAGGCCTTACATAATTTGGATTACTTTCAATAGATTTCCAAAACCATCTTTGAAACATCTATGCCAACACTTTTAATTGCACTGCACTCATTACATCATCCCTGAAAGCCTTCCGAATCATCTGAATAATTTCCATGGAGGAATGTTCAAGCTTAATGCAATATTTGATGCAGATCTGTTGCTCTACTCACTCAGTCATTTTGAATGCAATGGCCATATAGTACACATGCTCACTCAGTGGCATCTACCACCCCCACTGACTAGTACAGTGAAGTCATCATTGTTCATGCATGTGCATTCCAGTTCACTCTCCTTGGCTGTCAGATTACATGGATGTTGCACAAACTGTTCTTGTTATATTAACAATGGCTGGACTTTTCCGGATGGACCTCATCATTTGTAGAAATGAATATAGTACTAAAAGGCCTTTGTCCTATCTCTGTTCCCTATCACCTCTCCCCACTGGCAGCCAACATTAAGTTTTTGTATATCCTTCCAGAAACACTTGATATATATGTAAGTATATGTGTACTGACTGCACCCTTTTTAGAAGCTTTGGTAAGCTCTTAACATGTCATAAATCATAAATATTCTGCTTGATGAATTTTCATAAAGTGAACATAACTATGTACTTCACATCAGATCCTCCCTTTAAAAAACGGATTTTGTTACAGTACAAATTGTTTAACATCTTGCTTTTTTCACTTGAAATGCGTATTCAAGATCTGCCTTGTCCATACAGTACTGCTGAAGCTGCCTGTTTCTTTGTGCAGCTGCACAGGATGGCTATCTGATTGTTTACCCTACCAGTCCCTCTGATGGACATTTAAAATGCTAGCAACCTTTTATTTTATAAACAATCCATAGCAAGTATCCTAATACATACTTCTTTGTGCAACTATATTGGTACACATTTGGGTAAAGCCCTAGAAGTAGAAAGTGTGGTTTCAAAAATTCAACCCCTATTACCTTGTAAAAAGGTTATACCAATTTACAGTCACACCATTAATATGTAAGTGTCTACTGCCTTATCCCTGTGTCCCCTCACACAGAATATTGATATTTTTGAGCTCTGCCAGTTTAAGTGAAATATAATATTTGTTTCAATTTTTACTTGTATGTACTTTATTGTGAGGTTAAACATTTCTCTGTATGTTTAACTGCCTGCTCATCCTGTTACCTATTTTTGTATTTTATTGTTAATATTTTCTCACTATTTTCATATATTAAGGAATTCTACCCTTTACCACCTAGTTGTAAATAATATCTCCCCCACCTTTTGAAAATTTAATTTATAATATTTTACAGGTTAGAAAATTTCCAACTTCATGTTAAAAAACCTCAAAACCGAATCTACCTTTCACCTAGATTTACTGATTGTTAACATTTTCCAAGATTAACTTCAACCTCTTCCATGAACAACCACACTTTACAAATAAACACCTACATATATATACACAAATGTAAAATGTTCGTATTTTACTAAACCCTTTGAAAGTCAGTTACAGGCTGCAGGACACCTCAGCTCTCAGTGACTCTAGTGTGTGTCTCCTCAGAGGAGAGCCTCCTGCTGAACTGCAATGGTGATGCTCAGAAAGCCAAAGGTGGTTCAACACTACTAACAGGAAGTTCAATCCAAACTCACCGAATTATCACCATTCAGGTTTTTGTTTAAAGCTCCTGAAATTCAAGATCTAATCAAGAGCCACACACTGCAGCTGCAATGTCTATAGAGTCTGGATCTGCCTGGCCTTTTGTTTCATGTTGCTATCTGACTGTAGAATCCAGGCCAGCTGTTTTACACAAAGCCTTTCCATCTGGATTTGTCTGACTGTTTCCTCATATTGAACTCAAGCAAATATTTTGGTACAAATATTATTACTTTGGGTGAAATGGTGGCCTTTTCAGTGTGCCACAGCCAAAGGCAATGATTCAGCTTGTCTGTCACTGATGGCAATAAATCACTGGGTTAGAATGGTATTTGCTAGGCTTTTCCACTGTGAGTACACCTTTCCCTTTGTTTTTAATTAGTAATCTGTGGGGTGGTATTTATAAAATGTGTGATTATCCTGTTCTCCCAGTCTTTTTCATTCAGCTGTTCAGCTACCCAAGAATAAATGCCACCTGTGTGTAAATAAGTGTTTTTCTATATCTACCATTCTTTAGTTGGCCTTCTTCTGTAAATAAGGACTATATAGTAAAATTTCAGTTAAATTCAGGAATCTTTTAAAAATAGCCCTGGGATTTAAATCATACTTAGAAAGGGTACCCTAAATCCTAATCCCTAGTCAGAGATCATTTAAAAAAAATTATACCAAGAATATGTAGAGTACTTTTAAAGTTGTTTATAGTAAAAGAGGGTACTTTCAGTTTTCTTTCTTTTTGGCTTACAGAAATGATGCACTTTCTAGCACGTCTCCTTTGGCACAGTGTTGGCCTGCATGCATTTACCAAGAAACTAATCCTCACTGATGATCTCTCACAAATTTCCACTGGCTGCAGCGACACATAAAGAAACTCTGAGCACTGTTGTTCCAGGGGCTCTGACCAGGACTCTCCCTAGTCAACTAGATGCCAAAAGTGACTCACTTATTGTGGACAGAAGTGGGAGTGGGTCATGTTGACTCAGGGAGGTTTCCTACTCTCGCCCTGTTTTAAATTATGGAGTCTCCTTATTCTAAGCAAGAAGGGGGTTAAGGAAGAAAGAGGGAGTGTTTTTCACACATAAACCAGCAACTGTGTCAACTGCTGTTCAGGAGC
The DNA here is from genome assembly GCA_004027475.1 of Anoura caudifer. Lineage (NCBI taxonomy): Eukaryota > Metazoa > Chordata > Mammalia > Chiroptera > Phyllostomidae > Anoura > Anoura caudifer. Next base: position 33,212 of record PVKU01004406.1, read on the forward strand.
TTTGGCTCTGCATTTTGAATTAACAGCATCGCACATATCTTTTTGCTTCTTCTTTTTTAAAGGTAGATTGTGCAGCAAAAATACTGTCCACAGGACATGCTACAAAAAATACATATTTATATTAAATTTATAAATCTAAATGTGTTTACAGTGGTACTGCGGCTGCTGCTGCTGCTTTTTAATTGGTTTTGCTCATATCTAGCAGTGCTGCCACTCTCACACTCAGGAACACATATAAAAACATTACACTGATTCAGTTATGTTAAAAAAAATGTTTTAAATGAAACACTTCCCTTTTATTTCTCCCCTTTAACATTATAGCTAAGATGTGTTCAGGTGGCCTACAATTCTATAAACTTCATTTCAGGAGTAAAGGGGGGAGCTACAGAATTTGGTAAAGAAAAGGAGAGCATTGGATCTGATAGAGTTTAGAACCATCTATTTAGGAGTCTGGAGATCATGTGAAAGCAGAACTTGGAAAGAAACACTGAACATTTTTGTCAACTCCATGGGCTCCTGGACATACCTTCCTGTACCGCCCTATAATACTCCTGCACCGTGCCCACAGTCATCACTGTGTGGGCCCCTGCAGCCCACTCCATGCCATCATGTGCCCATATGGATTTTCTGAATTGGGATGGGAGCTGTGGCCATAGTATGAGGATGGAATCCTTAGGGCTAATCTTAGGTATCTTAAGATTTTAAAGATACATGAAAGTTTTAAGTATTACCAAAAAAATCCACAAAAAAAACCCAAAACAAAAAACCAACAAACAATTTACACCTATATATTTTGTAATCCGTTCATATCTTTTTTTGTTGGGAATTCTTTGAGGCCACACTAAAAAAGGGAGGGAGAAGAAAGAAGAAATAGCATCTTTTGAAAACTGTGTTATTATTATTGTGTTGTTAAGGAATTCACATCTATGATTGTCATGGAGCCCAGGTGGGGTTAAACAGTGACATGTTCTGAAGGTAACTATACCCCTCTGGACTTTCTAATGATAACTGGAAATCCAGACTCACAAGGACTCAATATCTGCCCTCCTATTCCTGGTAGATGTGAAAGCCAACAATATAGGAGGTTTTCTCAGGGAGAAGACAAACTTTCTCTCTTTTCTGTGTAACAGATTTTTTTCTGTTGTAATTCCTAACCAGCTATTGCCTGCATATTGATTTTTGTACATTAATCTCTCTTATGTTGTGTAACTCCCATTCACCAACCCCCAAAGATTGTATCACTGACAAACTACAATCTGGCCACATCTCTTCTAATCTGTATTACAGTATGTCCAGAAAAATGATAAACAATTGTAATAAGAGTAGTCATCTTCATTTATTTTGTTCCTGCCTCTAAATGAAATGCTTCTAGTATTTCACCATTAAAGAAGACACTAGCTTTCCATTTGAGATTTTTGTATTTTTTCATGTTAAAATATATATATATATATATATTTGGTTAGGACAGTATTGATCTCACTCTACTTTAGTAAAGAGGTTTTTTTAAAAAAAAATTAGAAATAATCTACTATGGTCAAAAATAATCCATCAATTGGAATTTACTTACTTATCTAACCATTCATTTTATTTAGATTCTCCAATTTGGATCATTTAAGTTGCTTAAAATTTTTTTAAAATTACAAATGATGCTGTATAGTGCATTACTGTGTTTAAGAAAGTGCTTTTTAACTTTTTCTAAATTCAGATTTCCTCTGAAAAGACATCTACTCTGAGAACTAGTAGACAAATGGGTGTTTGTGTGCTTCACTTTGTTGAAGAATACACTTCTCTCTTTACTACTCTAGACTTTGCCAGGGCTTCTCAGCATTGGTCCTTGAGCTCATTCCTGTTGGCTCAGCCTATGAGGAGCCATGGTTCAGCATTGCCTGGAAATACAGGAGTGGGGAAGATCTTGTATGTGGATCCTGGGCACTGGGCCCCCATGAAAGGCTGAGTTCTGCCCCAAAATGGTAGGCCTAAAGAACCAAAGTAGCCATAGAAAGAGCTCCTGAGGTGCAGGCCTCTGAAGTCCCAACATTACATGAAAGATGAATGGGAAACTTTATTCTACTCCCTAGTTAAAAATGTACTGTTACTGAGTTAAATAAATGGTTTAAAATTTACCTATGTAAAACCAGCTTGCCATTTCATCTCACAGTTTTCTCCTTTCTTTGCTGAAAATTTCCCTGTACTTCCTGAAAACACTTAATTCCTTGATGCATTTTCAACCAGCTTACTTGTTTCCTGGTACAAGGTATGCAGAAGCAGCCTGACCGAATTTCTTGAGCAAAAAAAAAAAAACAAACCACCTGTCATTGCCCCATTAACTAATATAAAATGAAGGAAGCTGGGCAGAGAAGTGGGGAAATGGATAAAACCCATACTTCATTTTCCTGTCTGCCCTCAATTCCCATCCAATCCGAGGACCTAACAGGAGTAAAGCAGGTCTGATCCAGCCTCAGGCCTGTTGCTCAGAGGCACCTGGCCCTTGACTTCCAATGTACAGGGACAGTGCTAGAACCACAGGGCATAAACTAATCCAGGAATTGAATCCCAAAGAATCCAGAAAGTAAAGGATCAGGATGAACAGAGTGAGGAATCCCTAGGAGGACATGAGCCCCCTTTGGTGAGTAACTATTGCTACAGAAATGAACCGAATATTTAAGAGTCAGGAGACAAAAAGGAGCCACACAGGCAGCAATGTGGCAGCGCAGCTCTGGAAAGATTATGGACTGCCTCTGACAGCATGGAGGCGCCTGGCAGTGCTATTCTTTTTTTTTTTTTTTAAGTTGAGATAAAATTAATATCAAATTTATCATTTTAACCATTATAAAGTATACAATTCAGTGGTTTTTAGTATATTCATAGTTAGACAGTGGTTCAACTGTCACCAACATCTAATTCCAGAACATTTCCACCATCCCCAAAGAAACCATGTACTTACTTAGTAACCCTGATCTTTCTCACTGAAGCCCCTGGCAACCACTAATCTGCTTTCTGTCTCTATAGTTCCCTATCTTGGACATTTCATATGAATACAATTCATATAATATGTTGTAGTATGTATGAGTAGTTCATTCCTTCTTGGGGGCTGAATCATATCCTATTGTCTATTCTTGAATATACAACAAACGTGTATTTCTGAAACCCACTCGCACAGCAGAAAGCAAGAGCATACTCAGTTCCTGTTGGTGTGGGTGCTCCCTGAGAAGAGATGACAATATCTTCATGAAACTGTTCACAGTTTTAATTCTGATGACCCCACATCAAGCTTTTTGGGCGTGAATTCATAGCAAATTCTGTGAATAACTTGGGAATACCAGAATCTCACTTTCAAACACCAGGAGCCAATGTAAGCAGCATGTTTCACAAAAGGCCTTTATTAACAAAGCCAGGGAACTACTGGCTAAGGCTCAGAAAGGAGACTGCAAGGAGAGGCAAGAAAACAAACGAATCATTCTGACTGAGGCCATTCCTGCTTGAGATCCTGTTAAAATTACTAGCTGACTTTGAAGAGCTGCATGAAGCTGAAAATAAATGCAGCTTATCCCCAGGACTGATCGAGTCAGCAATAATGAAACTCCTTGCATGGCAGAGTGGGTTTATCCTGTTCAACCATTCTCATGGGAAAGGCCAATCTGCCCTGCCCCTCATAGCCATTAAGCAAATTAAGGGTGTAGCCTGCATCTGTGAGATAAGTGCTATGTGCTTTCCAAAGGCCAACATTTAGATGTCTAATGTAGTTTCTTACTAAGTCAACAGGAAGATGATAAAGGCAACAAAGGTCTGAATAACAGATCATCATCAAGATCAAGTACGACACCTGGTGGCACACCAAGAAGAGAAATAAATAGTTTCACACTTCAAATATTCAAAAATTTCACATGGTATAATGCAATATAAATTAATGAGGTGCCTAAATTAGTGAGGTACCTTAAAAAAACTTTTTTTATCTCACCCAAGAATATTTTCATTTCCTTTTTTAAGGGAGAGAGAAACATCTGATACGTGAGAGATGCACGGATTGGTTGCCTCATATACACCCATATTGAGGACTGTAGCACCCATATGGAGGATTGTAGCGCCCAAGCTCGGACTGGGGAAGAAATTGCAACCTAGGCATATGCCCTGACCGGGAAACGAACCTGCAACCTTTGGTTAGGGGACGACGCTCCAACCATTGAGCCTCACTGGCCATGACAACGAGGCGCTTGTTTTTGACCTTCAAATTAGCAAACGATTTTAAAAAAAAAAGTCATAGCACATGCTAGGGAGAATTCTGAAGAGGCAGAAAAAAGACTATAGGTTCTACTTTTCTACAGGGCATGAGCCTTTGCTATCAAAAACCTAAAACCTAAAATTTCACACTCCCTTTAAATCAGTAATTCCATTGCTAAGATTATCTTAATGAAGTTATCACAGATGTGTGCAAAAATTCACCTACCAATGTATGGAATTGGAATTGCTTATAACAGTGAGAAACTGGAAAACATGTAAACATTAAAGAAGAGTAATAGTTCATAAATTAGGATATATCCATATATTTAAATATCTTTTGTGATATGAGTATAATGTTTTTATTAACAGGGAAAGAGATGCATTATTTACTGCTCACAAAAAAGGAACATATTTTTGTAAGTATTTTGGTTTACAAGGAAGAAAAGAATCCCCACGAAAAATATACCAAGCTATGAGCAAGGCAATCTCTGAGGGAGTACAGTTACAGTAGACCTTGCATTTTTTACCTGGTTTCTTCTGTGTTGAAAACAAAACTAACCAACTTAAGTTTTAATTTGGGTGAAAAATTCACAGAGCCAGCCCAAAAGGACAAGAGTCAACTATCAAACTATTTTAGATAACAAAGAGAAAGCAACAACCTTCTTGTCCCACATCCACAGAGTATAGGAAGCCTGAGCCTCAGACCACTGTCATTCCCCACCAGTCTTCAGTTTCTGGCCAGCTGTGGCCCCTTTCCCACAGAGGCTGTTTCAAATCTTCACACTCTTTTCCAGTTCCATTCTCCACTCCTGCCCCCTTCATTCTCAACAGATGACTCCACATTCCCTGCTTCCCAGGAGGAAAAGAGATTAGGTAGGAAGATAGGAGTACCATCATCTTTAGGTGTTTCTTCCTGCTCTTTCAAACACATCCACATTCGCACACACTCCTTGTAAGTCTGGGAGAGAGACTGCTTTACTACTAATTATACCACTGCCCTAAGGTCAAAGAACAAAAGGACTGGAAAATCCATTATGATGCAATCAGGAGCTCAACCCTGACATTATTTCCAATGAGTCAGAAAAGCGGTGGGAAAGAAGTCAGACTATAAGGCGATTGTGGGGTAAGGAGGAGATGCCACCTTGAATTCATTATGAAAAGATAGGGGAATTATGAATAAAGATGTGTATTTAAATGGGATAGCAAACACAGATTTTATTTTTCATTGTAGGATAATTAACATAAGGAAAACTGTACATATTAAATGTATAAGCTTTAATATGCAAATAGGCCTATGAAAACATCACCACATTCAAGATAATGAACATAGGCATCACCCCTAAGTTTCCTCCTGCCCTTTCTTTCTCCCTCCCAGTATTCCTTACCTCAGGGGTGCACTATAGTGAAAGCCTGAGTCTGTCTGACACCACAGAGCTGAATTCATCCTTTCCTGGTTACCTTCACTAAACTGGTTCAGATGCCAGTGCTCCCTCCTCAGAATGTGGCAATATTCCCAAGATCTCCAGTTTCACCGACACTGCTTTACCCATAACTCATAATCCTGCCTCTAAACACCACTGCTCTGTTTAGATCAGGGTCAAGTCCAACATCTTCAACATGACCTACAGGGCACTTCAGAATCTGGATCCTGCTTACCCCTTAAGCCTTATTTCTTGCTGGTGCTCCCACACAGCTATAAAGTACTTGCCAGGTACCAAATGTGCTATGATTCCCAATTCCTTTCCAGTGTCTTTTCACAGACCGTTTTCTCAGTCTGGAATAAACAATCCTAGGCCTGTGCCAGCCCCAGGGAACTCCTACTTATCCTTCTAGACTGGTGGTTCTCAACCAGGAGCAATTTGCCCTTCAAGTGAAAATGGCAATGCCTGGAGACATTTCTGTTTGTCACAACCAGGTGGCAGAGGGGAATGCTACTGACATCTAGTGGGTAGAGCACAGCCAGGGCTGCTGCTAAATGTCCTACAAGGCACAGGATGGCCCCCACAACAGAATTACGTAGCCCAAATGTCAACAGTAAAGAGAGTGAGAAGCCCTGATCTAGATTAAAACTCTAGCATCCCATTTTCTGTGAAAGCCTTCCCTGGCTGCCCCCACCTAACAATGAGTCCCGTGCTTTGCTGTCAGACTTACTCCAATACCATGAATATACCTCTATTTCAGTATGGATTGCACTGTGTGGGAGGTTCTGATTTACTTGTCTGCTCTATTAAATAATGGCTTCAGAAGCAGAGACCATCTTTTTCATTGTGTATTTCCAGTGTGTGACAAAAGAGCTCATTCACTGTTTTGTAATTAAATTTTACATAACTTATATTTAATAATGAATGAAGAGAGAAACACACACTATTCTCTTGGCTCTACCACAAAAAACCCTGAATAATTACAAAAATAATAAAAACCTGTTGACTGTAAAAAACATTAGGAAATACAAATAAGAAGAAAAAAACAAACAGAAAAACAATTTTTAAATAGGCAGAGGCACCATCTAAAGACTGAAGAGGTACACTCCACAAAGTAAATTTGAGAGCTCTGAAAGGTGGCACTGGGATTTCTGCAGTATGAACCCCAACACGTACTCTCCACTTACTTGAGAACAGCAATTTCTTGAACAGTAATGGCCCTTTTATCTTTGGTTCCCATGTAGGAGAAGATGTTTGGCTTGACTCTGGAAAGATAAAAACAAGACCACCTGAAGTTGCATACCACTAAGAAATCATATTTTTCATAATTTAAGACTCAAAATATACTTAAAATCTTAATAGATTAAGATAAAGAGAATTTAAAAACGTGTCCATGAAAATATAATTAATATGCCAAGATAAGAAGGTAAATGATGCCTGAACGGCCCTGGCTGGTGTGGCTCAGTGGATTGAGTGCTAGCCTGCAAACAAGAGGGTTGCTGGTTGGATTTCCAGTCAGGCAGGGCACATGACTGGGTTGTGGGCCAGGTCCCCAGTAGGGGGTGTGCGAGAGGCAACTGATCATGCCTGAACAACTACCTTCTTGGTGGTGCTCAACTTAGAGCGTTTGTGGCTCTAAGTCCATAATGTGCTGCTCAAAGACTTGACTAGCCAATGACAAAAATGAAATAATGTACTTCCTACTGATTGTATGAGTGTATAATATCACATAACTGTGAAGGTAAAGAAAAACTCATTCTAGATATATAATGTACCACTGTGAAAATTTTATATCTTCAATTTTTAAAAAGTTAATAATGACGTGATCTTTCTGTAAATGCATGGTATATCTTTGTATAAAAAGGCCAAATGCTAAAACAGGGATCTAAATAGCTTAGCTATGAAGATTTAGGTAAGCTAATTTACTAGGACATATTTTATAAAAACTGCTTCATGCTAACAGGAAAAAAACAGAATGGACTTCTTGAGCTCTGAGCCATCCTCAGCCCAGGTCTCAGAGGAACTCCCTCTACAACTGTCTACAACTCCCATAAGGAATGGTCTATTCTCCCAGGCTCGAGTACAGACAAGGCACCATCAACTCTCTCTCTGAGAGCTAGCATCTAGGATGAAATAAAATGTTACCTAACAGGACACCGTCTCCTATGGGCTCCTGTTTCCCCCTAAATTCCTATCTTGAAGCCCTGACTTCCAGTACTTCTGAATGCAACTGCATTTGAAGATAGAGCCTGTGAAGAGGTGATGAAGTTAAATGAAGCCGTTAGGGTGGGCCCTCATCTAATCTGACTGGTGTCCTAGTAAGAGGAGGAAATTTGGACACACAGAGAAACTCCAGGGACACAGGACAAAAGAAAAGGCCACATAAGGACACAGAAAGAGGGCAGTCACTTGCCAAGAAGAAAATAAAACAAACCTGTAACACCTTGATCTTGAAACTTCTAGCCTCCAGAACTGTGAGAAAATTAGCTTGTTAAGTCACCTAGTCTGCGGTATTTTGTCATGGCAGCCACAACAAATGGACACACTGTGCACCATGTTTAAACAGGTTAAATATATACCAGAAAGCAAATCTGTATGCAATACAGGCAACTGTGTTGCCTATACCCATTTCTAAACAAAACCAAAATTCTTTAGCACCTGCTCCATTCTGAGACCCAATCTCTGCTATATTTGTATCTCTGATGAGAAAATCTCAGACAACTATAATTGAACAACAATAAAGTAATTTAAAAAAGAAAAAGAAAATCTGACTGGTCTCTGGTTTTCAGTCTCATCAATCTCCTTACAGTTCAGTAAAAGCAAACCTGTGCAGCCAGATCACAGTGCAGGCTTTCGAGGAAGAAAGTTAATTTTTACTGTTCAGTTGAACTGACTGGTTAGTCTCTACTACATGTGAACTATTTACTTACAGAATTTTCACTCTGAATCACTGGCAATATTCAAGGAGGTTAAAAACATTAATTCACCTATTGTTGAAGAAAACTATAATCGGGAAGCATATTTGCTATCTGTTTGCCTATTTTCCTGCTCCTTTTTCATTAGCATGGAAAGAAGAAATTAAATTTCTGTGTTTTGATTTTGTACAGGCACAAGAACAAGATACTAACCTTAAATATTTGGACAGTACATTAATAGCATCCATGGTGTCTTTGTTTTCCTTGTATAGTACAAAGTGGCAGTAACTTCCCCTAGATTTTGGCCAAGAATGTTTTCTTGGATCTTAAAAACAAAAAAATTAAATGTTATATACAGTGCAATAAAAGTTATCTCAGTGTTTCCTTATGAAACCCTACAAGCTCATTTTTTGCTGGAGAACCTTTAAGTGAGAAATCAGATCTAGTCTGACAAGAAATACAAGTCGAGTGGTTACAGCGGGGTGCACTATAGGTATTAAACACTTTGTGATTAGATACTTAAGAACACTGTCCATATTTAAAATCAAAAGCTGAATGCAGATGGTGTGATAAGACTAAGACTAACCAGCAGTCTTCACAAAGAAATGTAGACGAGTCCACCACTGCCTAGCAGAGTTCCATTACAAGCACATGTCTGCTGGGTGGGTGCCCTGCTCTCCAGCACACATGCAGTCCAGAGGGAACAGCAGTCATGTCGGGTGCTGTGGCCATGCTTTGCGTCCCCAGGTGCTTGTACATACAGGATGGATGCCTTAGACTGGTTGGGAGTAAAGCTTGTAAGGAGTTGCCTCACTGACATGTTTAGATTTTCCAAAGGCCACTTCCATCACAAAATATCTAGTACTAGATGGTTTATAGAGCGAGCAGCTGGCATTCAAGACCTAATTATCATTCTTGGGGAAAGGAAATGTTAAACATTAAGCCAGGTTAAATGTCAACTTTTGAGCCACTGTTACTTAGTTTGTTCTACTTTTTGGAAACTGACAAACATTTCAAGACTTTGGAGAAGCTGATTTTTGAAACTTCTTTTAAATGAATATTTTAATTATCCTATAATATAGAAAGCTTCCCAAAGTGTGTTTCAAAAAATCGACACTTTGGGAAAAATACGTAAGACACAACCACACTTCCCAGACACTGTACAGTATAACCCTCATAAATCCTGGACGACATGCAGCTGCAGTTGTTCTTTGAATGCATCCAATTTACTTGATTTCTGTCACTCCATGAAAGAAAAACTTTACGAAATATTTCACATAATCCCTAGATAAGTCTTCTTTTAACAATGTTCCTTTGTCTGTCCCTAAAATAATCCGTTAGCATGAATTCATGCATCCATCTTCAGAAACATAAAAAACTTCTAGTACTGAACTTACTTCTAGTACTGAAGCTACAATGTAAAGAACAAATGAACCAATAAAACATCTGGGAAAACTGCCAGGGCACAAATGCTTAGTGAACTGCTTTTCCTTTCTGATAAATATGAATGTGAGTCTTTTCTGTCTTGGACAGAAAAGTATTACAGGTATTTCTTTGCCTCTTGGTGTGAATTCATCACAACTTATCCTCAGAAAATTGTGAATAGGAATATTATTTTTGGTTTCCCTTCCAGCTCATTAATTCAGCAAAATTCTCTACACTTGGTGCTTGTGACAAAAATAATTGGCATTTCATTTTATCTACATGAAACACCAACTGCTCTTACCTGCTGTAGTTCTGACCTCTGTCCAAATGCACAGCATAAAGAGCACAAGAGAGCAATGTTTAATTTATAATAATATTAAAGTAATTTAGAGGTGAACATGCAAATGACCGCATGGAAAATTTCTACCAAGGACTTCTACAGCACCTGGTAGAATGTGGTGGGTTAATAGCCATGTAGACATTAACAATGGAATGTTGCAGAGGCAAACAGTGAACAAGGAGAAAACTCACCTATGGTACAACTTTCCTGTCTCAATCCCCTCACAATGGCATGTCAGCTCATCCTCAAAGCTGCACTGCCTCTATCCACCAGATGGAGCAAAAGGTTCAAGACTGGATGCAAAATGCTTCCCTACAGAGATTTGTGCTCTTAAATATGGAGAACATGTACCAAAATGCTCTTGGTGCTTAACTTTTGGTGGGAAGACTGCAAGTAATTATTGTTTAGCTTTATGTTTTATAAGTTGCCTGTACTGAGTTACAAAGATTCTTTATTTGAAAAAATTTGAAGTTATTATGAAAAACAGCTCTTGAACCAATAGATTCAAAGAGATTTAAGAGATGATTTAGCCCTGACTGGTGTGGCTCAGTGGATTGGGTGCTGATCTGCAGACCACAGGGTTGCCGGTTCAATTCCCAGTCATGGCACAGCCTGGGTTGCTGGCCAGGTCCCCAGCAGGGGCACGAGACAGGCAACCACAAATTGATGTTTCTTTCCCTCTCTTTCTCCCTCCTTCTCCCGCTCTCTAAAAATAAATAAAATCTTAAAAAAAAAACCCAGAGGTGATTTGAAAGACTTATCCATTGAATGCAAGGTTCTCACCTTGTTTGTATCATTATTTGAACAAGTATATAAAAGACACTTTTGAGATAATCAGGGAAAAATTGGACATGCACTGGGTATAAGATATTAAAAACTTATTGTTGATTTTGTTGGATGTGATAATGGTTTATGGTTTCAGTCCTTATCTATTAGATACATACTTAAGTATTTATGAGTGAAATGAAGTGCTATGTAGAACTTTCTTTAAAACATTCCAATAAGAAAAAAAAATGAGAGTAACAAGTCAGACAAAAACAACACAATATTAATAATCTTGAAGACAAATGATGGGTACAGTGGAATTAATATACTACTTCCTTTATTTATGTGTATACCTGAAAGTGTCCATTATAGAAAAGTGAAAAAAATACTTGTGGTCCAAGTTGAAACATACCTACATTTTCCCTTAACTACCCCATCTGTACATTCACAATAAACTATAATGGCAAGAAATAAATGAAGCCAGAAGACTAAAAAACTAAATGCTATGAACCATGACAACCGAGTATGAGTTTTGGCTCACAGGCATGCATCTTTTATTAGCAAATCCAAGCACTGAGCATGCATACAATTACCTCCTCTGCAAATAACAGACACAAAGATTCTTTTTCTAAATGCACTCATTACACAAAATAGTGTGAAGTGATTAACAGAAAAAAATCTATGAGTCTCAGCTTCTTTTGGGTAGTTTAACTTTATCAACTCCAATCCTCAGAATGCTAAAATAGAATATGTGTATAGCTTCACAATTTGAATGAATTTAAAATAACTTTCAGACATTTTGAGACACTCTGATTTAAAGTGCTAATGCAAAGGATTTTCAGGCTGAGATAATAGGAAGCAGCCTTTTGATGGTTTGCTATGGCAGCCCCAGTCTAGCAGAAATAGAAATCAAATAAAATAAATGTTCAGTAAGATTTATGTACCGCAGACAGAGACCCTTCATGAATAAGAAAGGAAAAATGTTTGTAGTTCTAGAAAGATGACAGGACTGGGGTAGCATGCAGAACATTCTTTCCTTCTTATTCCAGGCTATTTCCACTGCTGCGCCCTGTACACCAACCTTTCAGCTTTCACAAGGATCTTGCCCCATCCTCTTTCTCCTCCTGGAATTTTCACCCTCCTTCTGCACTCTTTCTCATCAGTATATCAATATGCTCAGGTAGTTAAGGGACTCTGAAAGTCAAATCTGTCTCCCTCTTCTTAACAATGTTCCTTTCCTCTTTCCTCCACTTTATAGCTTATTTGTAAAAGGAGTATGACTGTATTCTGCTGTGTGTATAATGTGCTCCTGTGTATAATGCACACCCACATTTTGCGCACACTATACACAGATTATACTCATCATCATACTCATAGCATTAATCATTATACCCATGTATAATGTGCATCCTTATTTTTCCCTCAAAAATTTGGGCAAAAGAGTGCGCATTATACATGGCAAAATATGTTATATACTGGCTTTCACCTCAACTGACAGTAAAAACTGGTTTCCAATCTTACTCCACTGAAACCGCTCTGGCAGACACCATTGATTTCCATGTTGCTAAAAGCTGATGGACATGTTTGAATTCTATTTTGCTGGACCTATCTGTAATGTTTTCCACTGCTAACCACTCTGGTTATTAGAATTGCCTCTTCCTGTGATTCCATAACACTAGTCTCTCCCAGAGAGTTTCCTTTTTATCCATCTGGCTCTTCATCTTGAATCTCTATGGATCCCCAGCCCCAGGTATCCCTGCTAGGGACCATTCATTTCAGAAAGTATGGCGAACCTCTACACATCATGTGGCACAGTTTTGTTTTTTTCACTTAAGTCTTTAAAAAGAAGTTCTTAGAGGTATTTGTAATTTTCATCAACTATCTTTTTAAAATATAAATCAATTTACCTGATTAGGTGGCTTGTTAATAATTATATGATAATTTCAGAAAAATACTCTACGTATGCTTTGGTAGATAAATCATGTGTCCTGTCTATCAGAGTGGATTAACATGTAAGATGACATTTTAAATTAAAATAATTGATAATTTGCAATGTTGGGGCACCATGATAAAGAATCTACTATACCTATGTTTTAGGATGCATGGCTGTATTTGAGAAAACAATAATAATTTATATCAGGGTTTGGTAGTAAAGGCATTCTAAAAACATTACAAATGTAGATTTGCAATGAAGATGTAAAAGCTAATTAATTCAAATTCTAGGCAAGGTGGTCCAGGAAAAGAAGCTGTCATTGGTATCGGGTTATATTTGCAGGGGCACAAACAACAGTCTCTGCCTACCAGCTCTCCTTACTTTTCCAATGGTGATTCTTTTAAGCCACTCTCAGCTCACGGGTGGGGATCTAGGTCTGTACAGGATGGATGTTGTCTCTCAAGTGCCTATCTGAGTGCATGAGGAGGTGGGAGAGAAGAGCTCAGATGGCAGGCCTCTACTCCCCCTTTACTAAATTCCACAAGAGGTTTAGATCGCAGTACAAGCATCGATCCAGTCTGACCTGCCTTCCTGCTTCTTTTTCAGTGAGAAATTCATATTTTACTGAAGACATGCAAAGGGAAATGGGGAGGGGTGGTGTATGTCACACAGAGCTCAGCATCTCACTTGGAAATTCTTAAGGGAATTAAATGGTAGGCTTGGCATAAGCTCAAAAAATGTAGATATAGACAGAACATGAGATATCTGATGCCACTTGCTTGAGAAGAAAGGGTGAGAAAACTGTAATGGCCACTTTAACCTAGAGGTGCCCTAACTCCTTTTCCTGAAGATCACAAAACCTGACATCCTCTAAAAAATAATGATCAATTGCAACAGGTAAGTAGTCAAAAACAACACAGGTTTTATCTTTCCAATCTATTTCCTAATGCCCACAACTAAGCAGAACAAGGTCCTGCCTTTTCTTCTTGCCTTTGCAACATGATGACTGACCAGCATGTACTGCCTCTCCAGAGGAAACATCTCCTGAGCTGACCTTCTCAACCTGGGTTCCAAGGCATTTTATTTTATGGCTATAATAGATGTAGATATTCTACATCTGGAACAGTTACCAGCTATATGCCAATCTTGGAAGAATGAAAAAGTCACTCAGGTCATTTCCCACTGGGTTTAATTCCCTTGAACAACTCTGGCTGAAGAAAGACTGTGAAGGTAATATTTTACACTATGATTCAGAATCAAAGAAACATTCAGTGACCAAGCCATTTGTTTGTGGATTAGGAAGTAATTGACAACACATTCCCACAAGTACTTCCAGATCATTTCATCACACTTTTCTTTTTGGTGTCCACTGAGAAGTGGCCTCCAATCTCCACCTTCTTCTCCCCAACTGCTAGGGGTTTCTCATTTCTATGTCACCATCCATACTTACTGATTTCACTATACATTTTCCAAGGCACAGCTAAACCTTATTTCTGCCCTCTCATTTCACTAGAACCATAGTTAAAAACAATAAAGCTCTCATCCATTCACTGCATTAACCTAAGGGAATGTGATAAAGCATTAATGCTTTGAACATCCTTTTTTTTAATATTGTCTCAGAGTTTTGTCCTAACAAATATATCGAGAAGCAATGCTTCACTAATAGGAGCCATTACCAGTAGGGGAAGAGGGTGAGGAAGTAACTTTTTCCTACTGTAATTTTCATTAAAATTTGATCTGCTGACAAGTAAAAGAAGAAAAATTATCTAGTATTTTTAAGGTTATATGCAACTAGAAATTTTCATGGCTGTAGAAAACATATTAGAGCATAAATATTAGAGATTCACAGACAACACACTCATTTCAAATGAATGATATGCAACAAAAAATGGGCTTGGGCAAAGGGGCTTTTTTCTACATATTCCATGTTTTTTGTGAGTGAAGAAGATGCTCACAGTAGGAAAACAGCACATCTTTCAATATAGGGGCTTTGCCGAAAGTGTACTACTGGGACAGGTGACAATAGTTTCTGTCCATCTGAAAGCTTCCTGTTCTCCATTAAGAACACAGGAGGAGCAACATCCATGCATTTTCTTCTTGAATTGCCACTCAGCCCACTGTGCTCTTTAGGGGACACATCAAATTCCTAAGATGCCATCTCAACACCACTGTAATTTCAGCAAATTGTTACTCACATAAAAGACATAATGCCCCTCTCAGACAGACATTCTGTAGGATTGTTTTGGCATCTGAAATGATATTATTCACCTCCTTTGAAGGAGTGTCATGATCAACATCCTTTTCTGAACAGCAAAGGAGGCCTTGAATACGACCAGGTGAGGAAAAGGATCAGCAGGATCTGCCTCTCAAGATCACCTGACAGAAGAAAGGCCAGGTCACTCACGCACTTACTTGCCAGAGCCTTTTTCCCAGCTGCATGGTAGGCTACAATATATTTCTTTCCCTCTCTATCCTCTGTTTTTGTCTCTAATCCTGGAAACAGAGATTTAATTGCTTGATGGATGACAGTTCTTTTCTCTTTGGTGTCCTCAACAACCTATTAAAAACACAGATCATATGTCACTTGTTTATTTTTACTTCTGAATTTTTAGACTTAAAATTAAAAACATCATTCCACTGGACAGCACCTCTGCTTGTCAGGCTGTGGACGTCACTGTGGATGTCATTTTCTAGGAGATACTGTATGAATAACAGACACTACGAGGTTCAAAACAATTGATTTCTTTGTTGATTTGGGGGCATATAAAACATTTTTTAAAAACCACTTTTTTTTGGCCATAGCTTATGTGGATACTAGTCATCAGTTACTAATTAAAAACATTTTTTAGTGCAATGCCCTTTTAGATCAAATAGGACAATATCATCCTTTTGTTAACTACTACAATGTTTTCAACAAACACTAACATCGACCCCAAAACAGGCAATGAAAACCCTATAAAACCTTTGCAAATATTTCTGTACTATTTACCTCAATGGCAACACTGGTTTCCTTATTTACAAAAAGCTGAAGCTCTTCTAAACGCTGCTTTTCTTCTGCTGTCAAAACTGTAAATACAGCTTCTGAAGGATCCTTTAAAATAACCATAAAAACTACCAGTGAGTCACACACAGAACTCAAGGCTATTAAAGCTCTATATTTCAATGATCTCTAAATGATGCTATCTTTATACAGAAGGTGACTTTTGCTGGAGAGCTGGCCCCTACCTCCTCATCCACGGGGATGGACAAGTCATCCAAATGGCTGATGCGTCCATCTTTTCCTATTTCATGAACAATGAAGTCGGAGTATCTGATGAAAAGAAAACACAAATTCTCACAGCATCAACATTTTTGTTTCCTGTTAATTTTAGGGAAAAGTTTAGCAATAGTAAGCCTTACTATTGTGCAAAACAAGAAATTCTTTAAAAAATGTTTTCAATGCAGAGAGTTATTATTTCTGGCTTCTTAATGAATTTTGAGCCACACCTTAGTTTTATATCAGAATGTAAAGACCCTCTGATACTTTAATATCCACTTACACCAACAGGTAAGATTATCTAGATGGAAAGTCAACAAGAAAACATCAGCCTTAAATTACACATTAAAACTGATAGATTTAATATTTACAGAACTTTCCATTCTGGAACTGGCACAATTCCCATGCTTTTCAAGTGCCCAAGGAGTATTCTCAAGGACAGACCATATTTGGGACAAAAAACAAGTCTCAATAAATTTAAGAAGACAAATCATATCAAGAAACTTTTTTGTACAA